>JXPZ01008822.1:0-58865 GCA_001014575.1 Themira minor
TACTAACCAACCAAACCAAACCTTGCACATGAACACAAAATAAACAAACAAAAACAATAGAAGTTCATACTTACGTAGTAAACACACACACACAAAGCAACCAAATCAAGTATCTACAAAAATAACAAACACAGCACAAAAATCACACATAATAACAATAACAACAACACCATCAATAGCAATACAATGGCATGACAACGCACATTCACAAACAAAAACAAGAAGAGTAAAGCGAATTTCAGACGTCATTTGATTGGCTGTTGCTTGTTGTTTAACTTCGACCTATCACCAACAATTTTTGTAAAGGGAGTGCTCGAACACATCAACACAACAAACACATGCAGACCTACAGAGTTACTCACCCTTAAAGTAACTTCCCAACAGCCTAGACGCACACAAAAGAGTGAAGAGAGTGGCGCTAGAAACGAACGAATAGTAAAGTGCAGAAAAATACAACAAAAAAGTTGATGTATGCTGGGCTGGCACAGGACCCCGTGGACAATTGTCGAAAAAACTGTCAAGTATGTATTCATTCAGCCGTTCACCCAGTCACGCAACTGGTCGGTCGGTTTGTCGTTCGCTCGTCGCTTAGTCATTTAAAGCAACATAATTTCGCCTAATTTTTACACTTTTAATCGTAGAAGAAATAAATCGGCAATTTGTGTGCAAAGTGTGGCCTATGATCGATAGAAATATAACTGAATTTAATTATTCTGGATCGCGCGAGAGCTCTTCACAAGTGTAAGACCTTTCCTAACGCCCCCGAAAGTTTAGTGATCAAGAGGCCCCTTGCGGATGTAAATGACGTTTTCGAATTAATTTTATAAATGTGCCGTATCATGCATGTGAGCGCTCTTGAGGTGACATCAAGTGGTTATGTATTGGTATCATCATTGTTTGACCATTCATTCACGCAATATGGCATCAGAACATCTCCTGCCAGTTCCCCACTGAATTGGGCTTGTTTTAATGGATAATGAAACACCATCATAATTGAACGTGAATATTTAGGAAGTCTGATAAATTTATACATGTGATGCATGTTAAAAATGTTCATGGACCTCTAAAGTAACGACGATAATTAGTATCTGACATAGTAGAATAAGTTTGTGGAAACGAGTAATGGGCGTAGCTATGTAAATCAAGTCGCCTAATGCTGTACGTACGCACAATCACAGAAGGAATCGCAACGTCGTCGACGTAATGCTACCCCATTGTATGGAATCACAACAGGAAGTGGAGGCCGAAAGGTACATTTGTCAGCTGAGTGTAATGTCAACAGCCACCAATAGGAAATCTAAAATGGATTCGACAAAATCCACAATGACGATTAGCTCCGCCCCCGTGAATAACTTTAATTTTGAGACAAAAGTTCCTCCAGTGGGAACGCCCACGACGAAGCAGCAGCAGCCAGATGAACAACAAAAGCAATTAGTTTCCTTATCACAAACTCAACAACAACAGCAGCATCACAATCACCAACACCAACACGACGAAGAAAGAAATAACGCTCAAAGCAATGCGAGTCAAAACAGCAATACCTACAGAACATTAGACCAATACCGTATGCATTTGTATAATTATGCATTGAATATAGAACGGTTTCGGTGTCCGACATATACAACAGCGGCGGCGATGGCAGCGGCCGCAGCATTTGTTAACACCAACAATGGTAACAAATACAACAGTAAGAGCGATGGTGTGACCGATAAATGTGATTCGAATCCCACGGAAACTTGGACCGGTACTGTCGATAATGAGGTGGGATCTGAAGTGGGTTCGTACCATTCCGGTAGTGGCGTCGGCGGTCGGCTTTCCGTATATAGTTCGCAAACGACCGCTGCGATCGTCGCGGCTGCCGCAGCCGCCTCCGGCTACATTCCTCATCACAATAAAAACTCCAATTCGCCTATGCTTCCGCATCAGGAGCAACTACGTCAACGGCTGGCCTACTCGGGCCACACGTTCCCACAAAATCCACATTCGATGGCTTTGTCGATGTCGTTGTTCCCGTCGCGAAACATTTTCCAGCCCGAAGAGCCGAAACCTCAGCACAGTTACATTGGCCTGATTGCGATGGCGATTCTCAGTTCACCGGAATCGAAACTGGTTCTGTCCGACATCTATCAATACATTTTGGATAACTATCCGTATTTTCGAACACGCGGTCCCGGCTGGCGTAATTCCATTCGGCACAATCTGTCGCTTAATGACTGTTTCGTAAAATCAGGACGTAGCGCCAACGGCAAAGGCCACTATTGGGCTATACATCCGGCGAATATGGACGACTTTCGAAAGGGCGATTTTCGTCGGCGCAAAGCCCAACGAAAAGTCCGCAAGCACATGGGCTTGTCGGTGGACGACGGAGGCACAGATTCGCCGAGTCCACCACCGTTGGATTTGACACCTCCGCCGGCAAATACGGGTTCAGTTCTAGCCCAACCAATGGTCGCCAATCCGTTTTCGGCCGCCCATCATTTGGCAGCCGCCGCAGCGTTCGGTTACATGCAACATCATCAACACCATCATCGCCTCACCGCCTACCATCAACACCTGCAACAGCACCCGCATCACTACATTAATAATAGTCCATTCACAAACAACTACCCCATCGGTAATACGCATTATCAACAGCAGCAACAACATCAGCCATGTTATCCGGGGCCTCATCCCCAAAGCTATCACGGTGATAATTCGCATCCACATGACCTGCCCATTTCGCATCAAGAAGCCAAACAAAACGCGGAAGTATATCCGATGGTTGAGGCACCCGTCAAAGTGGACACCTCAACGAGAACAACTCGAACGAAAATTGCCAATTTGTACTCAAAAACGACACGTAAGCGCCAATTCGACGTTGCATCGTTGTTGGCCCCAGATATAAGGTATGACGACGATAGCATTGTAAATATTGATGACAACGGGAGTAACGACGAGATGAAGGAACACGATTCTGATGCTCAACGGGAGGGAACATGCTCCAATGGCAAGGGGGGCAATGAGTGCTGCCAGACTATAACGATCATTGATAATGTGGACGACAGTGATGTCGAGGCGGAACTGGCCGATACGGTAACGACCACCACCACCGAACACACCACAGTTATAACGAAATTGAGTGTCCAACATCAGTACCAATTCCGCCATCAGTACAGAAAAAAGAACAAATTTTCACTACATAGACAGAATAATCCCGGCAAAGTCATGGAACAGCAGGAACAATGCGATCGAGTCGAAATCGCAGATCCCTATGACATCGATGTGGTGGCCAGCGATATTGAGGACAACGATGGTTGTTTAAAGAACTGTGAAAATGAACCCTCTGAAGAGAGTTACGAAGAAATGCTGCAAAGACCCGATCAAAATGAGAACGACCATTACATCCACGAATCTAGGGGTATTGATATGGAAAGTGGAAAGCATGATCGACACGGTCCATCAACAAAATCATTCCATGACCAATACAACCGCTCTGAATCCAATGCGCCCATAGAGATCCCTGTGGCCTCTGTTGACAAGGACATGTGTAGGAAACTGAACTTATTGGGTGGTCAAATAATGCCAATGTCAAAAGCGTTGGGCCATCAGCAACATCAGGTGGACACTCAAATATTTGGCAGATATTATGGGACATATATGGCGACAACTGAAGTCGGCAACTCCGTTGACCTCGTCGTACCCAAAAATGTTCCCCATCCACAATATTTTCAGCAAACACAGAAACAACATAAACACCAGCAACAGGAACAGCACAAACAACTTGACGAAGATTTTCCATAGGATTTCAACATTTCTGTTTTAGTTCAAAGTGTGTAACTGTACTTGTACTTAAATGGAAATGTTATATATACATAGATAAGATACTATATCCATGAACAGAATAAGTGTGTCTTTTAATTCATGTACGTATGACAAATAAACAATTTCATAATAAGTTATTGAATTATTTACATTGACTTTTCAATTCAAAGATCAACCAGGAAATACAGTATCATTCAAAACACATTAAAGACATTTATGAATGCCATTTTTCTTGAGAACTTCTTTCTAAATATAGATCATTGGGTGTTTGAATTTGCTTGGTATCGCACAGGTGGAGACCCCATATCCTCTCAACAATACAAATATAGTATATTTAAATATCGAAAACAAGCTAGTCGAGCGATATTTTACCAACACTTTTCTTTAATTTCCTTTACTAGATAATTCCTTCTTGTCGTCGATTCTTGACCCACTTTAGGAGCTTTATTAATAAATATTCCTCTACAAACGTCGTTAATGTCGTTCGGACATTAAAGCACCAGAAATGCCCTTTTTCTACTTTCATTGTAAATAAATTGCATTCGGTCTGGAACCCAAATATATCATGATTTCGTCTGCTATGAAGAATCACTGGGACCCGAAGTCTCAATTTTTACATAAACTGATTTAAACCTATACTACAATCTAACTGTCGGATCAGGGAGGTTAAGTGGTTCGTCTCCAGCAGACCGGCTTAAGGAGTTGCCCTCCGATACCATACCCAAAACGAGCGAATTGAAACACGGTGTATCTTCTATGTCAACGTTTAATTAATATATGATCTTTATTTAATTATGTTGTTCAAATACAAGTCTCAACTACGAACTAGTTTTTGTAATCGTTTAAGTTTGTTGATTTTTTGTTTGTCTTGGGTTTTGGGTTCTTGTTGGTACGCTTTACGTATGCAACACCTATTTTGTGAATATTATATTTATTTTCAATATGTATATGTAAAAATATTTGTAATAAGAATAATTTTAATAATAATAATTTATCAGGTATATATAACAAATATGTAATTTAAAGGTGGGCTGATTTTTCGACTAAATTTTGTTTTTTCACTTAATGCTTACTCTCTAAAAAAACGAACATATGCTTACTCGTGTACTTTCCGATTTATCGTGTTTTTTATGTTTTAATTGCGATTTTGTTTACCTTCGTTTTTTGTGAATTGCGATTCATAACGAATCCAAACATTGCGACCGGTTTGCGGGTGTGTGTGTGGGAGTGAGTGTGTACATTACAAGTAGAATGTGTATGCATATATATATGTACAACAATAGCAATGCGATCCTCTTGCCCACAATAAAGGGTACAAACGAAACATTTTCGACATTAAAAATATGTATACTCATTTAGTTATTTAAACTTTATTGTTGGTGTGTAGGTGTTAAATTCTAATCGAAATTTGTTCTTAACGTTTTAATAAAATTTCAATTCGGCAACCACTAATATGTGTGCCAATCTCCTTATAACGTAAACATAAACATGGAATCAACGATCTAAAACATTTAACATTGTAACAAATTCTACGTAACATAAAATCTCTTCAAAAACATACGTTCAATGAAGAACATAATATTCCTTCCGCAGTTATAACGTGACCGCCCTCAAATTCTCATCTTGACTTAATATTCAATAACTTACATAACTATTTTACGTGCGTTTTGTTTTCCTTTATTTGAAATTAACAAATAACTCTTACTCGATATCACGCGATGTCACGGACATTCCAATGTCCGTAAAAGAGTCGATTTGACGCTATCGTGTCATCACACACCCTTGTTAAATCCTTTGTGATTTGACTTGTCTTTCAGAGTGGTCAGCTTTTTTTAGTCACGACACCACATTTAAAAAAAAAATTGCATTTTTCATTATATCTTCTTTAATACTCTTATATAATTACGTTATATATTTTCTTATAGTTTTCAAATGTATGATGTGTGTATCAAATGAAACATATCAACAGAACGATTCATGATCTATCGTTGAAATAAAGCAAAATATGTTATAAGATTATCATCGGCCCGGCCGATGCTACTGAAATCCATCCTCTGCTCTACGCGACTTTCGTCATATTTTGGCAACTTTGCCTTACAACAGATGATTTGCATTTAACAGGGTTTTTTTTTTTAATTAATTTATTTTGATGCCTGTCGGACTGATAAAAACGCTGATGTCCGTCCAACAATTTGGTACACAAAAACGCCGTGAAATGATATGTGTGTACGGACGTTGTTTCGATTTGAACATTTGTGTTTTGACAAAATTGAGCAAAATGTAGAATATTACACACGTTTTTTATTCTCTTTGTTACTTCGATATACATACATAAAGTCTATGCGGCAACAAAACACAGAGCAATTACAAAATAATCAGTTGCACAAAAAACCATAAGTATACTTAATTGTATCATATATGTATGAGGGTATTGGTATTTAAACGTTTCCTAGATTTGAATGCGAATTAAGGCAAATTTGTTCGGTGGATTTTCAATATTATCTATGCAAAAAAGTATACATTTATTAAACGGTATAAACATATACATATGCATGTAAACACTTTATTTTCGTATTAAAAAGCTCTATGTATATTATAGTATCTTGATTAGGTTGCTTGCGTTAATTATTAATAGCAATTTTCCTACGTGGGAACTGATCCGCTCGCCAGCAACGCTCGTATCACGTATTACTTAGGTCAAAATTAATGCACAATGTTAAATAACTAAATGTCTAATAATTACAGTAGATCGATCATATTTAAGGAGCAACGATTTTTGTCTTGCTTTGTTTTGCTTTGATTTGCTTTGCTTTGTTCCAATGCATTTCTTTTCAATCTTGCTGTCATTTGGTGTGGTTTGGATATAATATTATATATTACGCAATAATTACAATTAAAATTTATGGAAATCTATATTTTGGTTTGGAATGTTCGTATTAGTGTTCAGTAATTAGGATTCGTTGGTAGAAGCCAACATGGTTCTATATAGAATGAGTGTGTGAGTTGCATGTGTGCACATCGTTATGCACATTTCAAAATATGAAGATTTGTCTAAATTTTGGCACTTTCGTTATTACAAAACTTAAAGCAACGACAGGAATTGTGTATATGCAATGTGCGCATTAGTGTTTGCATGAAAACATTGATGTTGGTTCGGTTCTTTGGTTTTCAGACATAGGTACTTGCACGGTAACTGTGTTCTATTTGGCTAACTACTGCTTTGGGCTGCACTGGTTCGGGATTTTCGCTGAAGTTTTCGGAAATAACTGCTTGTATGATAATCCATATGTTGGTTCTTCCATTGAATAAAATATTTGATGCATGTGCTTGCGATTACATTTGGCACGAGTTTAAAAATACAATAACAAAATCCCACACCTCGCTCTTAAAGGGCACTTTCGTTTGAAAGTAACACCTAAATTGCCATGCCGATTTTTTGAAAAGATTACGATCCAAAGGGGATATGAAGTCGGTACTCGAGTCCGATTGCCAAATTCGACTAGTAACTATCTCAACAGTAATAATATATTTGCTTCCACATTTAGTTTTCTAATAAAATAAAGAAAAATCATTTGATATGTTAGAAGGTATGCTCAAAGGTACATAATTTTGTGTCGTTTGATGACAAATCGGTGGTACACTGTACAGATCTTTCATGTCTCCCAAATAGTATACATAAACATCAGTGGTAGGAAGTGTTGCCAATAGTCAATATAATGAACAGTTTATGGATAACAAGAGGATGTCTTTTATGTTTCATTTGAAACTTCGCACAAACGGCACGGAACACTGTCTCACGAAAAAAATCGCGTCTTGTTTAACGGAATATTGTATTCTGGTTGGTTTTGTCGGCCCTAACAGGAATTTTTTAAATAGTATTAAGAGAAGTTATTATTAGATTGTTTCAGATTATATATGACTAACTTGGCATTAGGCAATTATTTTGACATTTAATTATATATTACTGTTAATAATGATACATTTTTTTTAATTTGTGGTTAACGGTAGACAGGATAATTGGTAGCATGACAATCGCATATACATGAGTAAAAAAATTCAATAAATGTTAACTAAGTTATGTTTTGCGGAATTTACTTGTAGTTTTTTTAACGCTTAGTAAATGAAACCGCATTATAAATTAGGAAAACCAACTGTTGTCTATGACCCTCTATTGCATCAGGTTTTATCACACTTCACATACAAGTCTCTACTGTTCGCTTCTAAGAAAGCCGCAAGATGAGACCTATAATTTGGTGTTACACTTGACATAAGTTTTTACTATGGCCAATTGAAAATATATATAGCTGTGCCAAATCTCCAGTACCGACCTCATTTACCCCAATAGTGTAAAGCGCATCGATGCATGCAACCAAGCCGTTGGTGTCAATGTTAGTTGAAAATTTTCCCAAAAATCTCTTCGTCCGATCTGCATCTTTGAGTTATCTGAGATAATAAATGTATGCATATGTGTAATATATTGCTTTATATGAGGCTAACGTTTTCAACGCGACTATTTAGTCCAATGGTGAATGGTACCATTACCATTGAATGGTTCAGTTTATGATTGATACGGTATTGTTTGTACATTATTTGCATGTAGTATGTAAATATGCATGCTTACCTACATTATATAAAATCGTATATAATCTAATTGTTCTACTTAAATTTCTTTCATCTATGAACGTTATTTTCTAAAAATACTTGTATTCATTTTCGTTTGTCGTTTATAATATTTGTAATCCTTTTGAACAGTTTGGGATCGTGCTCCGCCATTTTGCCTGCTCGTTTGCGTTGCATGTGCCGTTTACTCTGGTTTTAAACGATGCCATTGTACGATCGTTTGTCGGGGCTTCGATATCATATCCTGCCAGTGTTTTGTTTCCGATGCACCAGATCCGTTTTTGCCTTTTAAGTTTTGTAAATTGATAAGTTTACAATTTGGTATAGTAGTGTAGTGGAATTAATTTAATTGGATTACTGCTTTGCAACAACAACTACATTCCACACTACAGGCCAAACCCGAACTATTTAATGGGATATGGTGTGCACCCGAGCGGTACGATGGTGTGAAATAAAGATGGAAGCAATACAATTTTAAGCGAATTTCAGACCTGTAGTTCACATCCCAGATGTAGGTGTTGTTTGTTCGAACATCAGAGACATTACCATTGATAAGCTCTTTTATGGTTACTACAGAAATAATGACAATATTTTGACATTATGAGATCGAAAGAATTTTTATATCTACAGCATCCAAGACATAGTAGATACAGAATTTCCCTTACTCAAAGAAAATTGCAGGGTTAAAAAGCGACAAAAAACTGAGTGAGTGTGTGGATAAAATACTTAAAATGTTATCTGCTTGCGATCAATGAGGTATTTTTCTATTATGACTGATAAGTTTGTTTTGGGAATGCATTTTCTTGCAATTTTCTTTCTTTCTTTGTGTTTTTCTTTTTAGCATACTTTTAACTGTTTTAGCATTACTCATTGATTCATTCACAATTGGAAGTTTTTCGATTTTTTGTTTACTCACCAGCCAATAAAATTCTTCCAATTAACTCATTTCGTCCAATATTATCAAAATCCATTACCATAACATCTAAGGAGCATTCGCGTATTTTTTCCCAAGGAACATTGAAACTAAATGACTCATTGAATACAGGATTGAGATTACAATTAAAAATGGGGGTCTTTCGCTTTTCGACACGCTTATCTCCGAATTGCAGCCAAACCTTAACATACGGATCTGTAAAGGATTGATTATGAGCTCATTACTTATGTAGGCGTACTCTCAAATGCAATAGAAGTGCTGTGTCGCTGTACGAACCAATACGAAACGATTCACGACCTCCTGTGTCGGTTTTGCGTGTCCACATTGGTACCTACCTGATTTTCCGTTGATATCTTTAGCTTTGAGGTTTCTTGCCTTGATCAATGTCAGAGTCAAGATTGAATTAGATGGATGATAACAAAGCGACGACAACAATTCCCCACATTTGTCCTTGGCCGGTGGTTTGAGTGCCTTCCAAAATGACTGCTTCCCTGCGAAATCAACCTTAACCATCCAAAAATCATCAAAATATGTTCAACAGATGTATGTGTTTAGCTTTTAGCCATAAATATTAAGGGTTCTATAAACACACAACAGTAATGTCAATATACGGCAGAGACACGTACATTTCATACCATTTGTATGTGAAGCGGTTATTAAAATCAAATGTAAAGTTTACCTGGCACAAGGGCAGAAAAACTTCTCCGATAGAATCGTCTCGCGAGAATCTATCATAGTCAAAAACGTGCAAATGTAGAACCTGAAAATGTATTAGATGTAAACATATATTTTTAACTTCAGAAGAAGTACTCAAATCGCTAGTAACTTGGTACAATTGCTTTGTGTTAAATTCAGACAACTGCTTTTTGCAATTTGTGCAGTTTTAAAGCAGTTCTCACAATTAAAATAAATGACAACTACTAAGTTGATTGTTCTAGTATTGGCAGATAGAACTTACGCGGGATTGCAGTTTTTGAATGGGAAAACCTTCAAAGTAGAATGTCTCATTCCAGCGGGGATTCAAAGTGCGACGTTTAATCTTCGTTTCTAAGCGGTGTTTCTTGTCGGGTAGTAAGGTAACACGGACATACGGATCTGAAGTGCCGCTAAGATCTTTTGCTGGGAGCTCTTTGCCCTGCAGCACCTTCAAAATCAAGGTGGTGTTTTGAAAGTCATATTCTAGTGAGAAATGAATCTGTCCAACATTTTCACTGGGCTCCGAATTGTCAATGTACATGTCAGTCATTGAAATGCTTTTGTTCTGAAATGAGGCAATCGACAGTTTATTCGATTTTAAGTAGAAATAGCAGATTCGTTGCAAATACCGTGCCATCCTTTCCGCCAGAACCATCGGCATTAGAGCTACATGGAGACTTTCCAGAAGCTGTGCCTGACGGGGTCGAAGACCTATCAATAGTGGGAAGGAACGTAGAATAGAATAAACAAAACAGTTGTTTTAATAGGGTCACTTTAAAAAGGCATTTCAGTTTATGAAATTTTAGTCTTAGATTACAGACACTGATCAAAAGAAAATCAAATTTTCACTGTGATGTTTTTGCCTGGTTTAAGGAATACCCATGTACAGAGAGAAGTTGACATTGAAAATTATCGAAAGGCACTATCAATTCGTGTACAAACATATGTGTATTAACGCACATATTGCAGGGGAGTTTTGAAGTTACCTGTTTGTGATTCCAGGCTCTGAAGCTCCTGTTGTTGCATAATATTCGATAAACGCAACAATCATTTCGAATGATCTCGCCATAGCCGCCCACATTTTCTTTGAGCTTGTTTCGTTTTCGTTTGGGGGAATTTACGTATATATAATATCTGTGTGTATATGTGTATAAAAATATGTAATCCTAATTGCTGCCACAGGGCGTCTCGTAGATAATTGATTTGAAAATTACATTTATAGACATTAATCTGTAAACAAATATCTATGCACAACCTTTTATTGTCATAACGCAAAGATGCTTGCTTGTCTTGTTATTCTAAAACCTTCCGTTTCAGTGGGATATGTATATCGCGATTAGGTGGCTGGTTTAAAAATATTTTAGTAATTTAGTAGATTTCGCAATAAATTCAATTTGTGCACTAGGCTGACCAACTTAAAAAAATAAAAAATAGTCTTTCTCCCGTGACTACATCATCGTTATTTCACTGGATTCTTTTAATTGAGATTTCAGTTGACGTGTAAACAATCGTCGGCCAGTTGTAGCATATTTATAACTAATAGGATTTTAACATTTTCTTCATAATTCTTTGAGTGCAATTTTAAAATTTACAACCAGGGAATTTTCTACGGTCAAAACGGACATGCTTTCTGTACACCTAATTCGCACTAACTGTTGCTGTGGATACACACAATTACAAAATTCTCTCGTATGCGCAACTAAAATTCGTTGAGGCTCCTGCCTCAGTCCTGACTAAAAGCTTTCGTTTACAGGCATTCCATTACGGGGAATTTACAAAAACTCGCTCGCAAATAAAGCTTTTTAACGTCCACATATGTAATAAAATATTAAAATTCCCTTTTTAACTCTGCCGTTGATCTGAATTTTGACAAGTAGTTTTTCTTTATTTTTTAGTGAAATTTGTAGATCTAATTTTATATTCTATTTGTCATAAAATCATATTGGCCCAGATTCGTTAAAATATTCCATAATTTTCTACCGGTGTGTACATGCGATATTTCTTAAGGCCAATAATAGTAAATAACAATTGAATTGCAACAAACAATTTTCTTATTCTTGTAAATATGGGGATTCCTGCTTAGTATTTGAACGTCTATTGGAAGTCTATTGGTGGTCTGGTTTATATGTGGTTTAAAATACCGCAGTAATATGATAATTCATATGATTTCTGTGCCTATTAAAATGGGCCACTGTTTCCTTGAAAAGATTGAATCGTTTTTAAACTTACCCAATTAAAGGTGTTTTTAAATTTAGGAACCCATTCAACTTTCGATTAATATTATTCTGCAGCGGCGTTGTAATTGAATGAGTCTGAGGCAGCTGCTGAGGTTTCGATGGCGCTACGGTGGTTTCAGGTATATCCACTCCAGTAGATTGTGGTAGCCTTTGAATCGGACAAAAAGATTAGATGTACATATGAAAAGGAAGTTTTGAATTGATTATGGTACGGGTTACCTTAGGCTGTAACTACTGGAATCTTCGTCGTCGTTGGGTTCAATGAACTGTAGCTGGGAGCGTTTGTGGCGCCACCAAAGGTAGCCGCCTGCTAAGAAGAGTGCAATCGCAATAATGATGCCAAGGACAGTCAGACATGCGATTAGGATAATATTAGCCATCTCTGCCGAATGATACGAAATTCCCATAAGTTTGCCACCTCACTTATTTCAAGGATTAACTTACGTCTTCTGTAGCTTGAACTCGGTGTACGTTTGGTTAGATCAAATAAGCTATATAACAATACAAAACACCTTTAATGGCTCTTCTGTCCGCTAGTTTTCATTTCTTCATGAATCATTTATATTTGGTATCTATTGAAAGGGAAAGGTACTATTTGCAACTTTCAACTGCAATGAACAATAAATTAGTCGTTGATAATTTGAACCTTCCACAATCGGATACATACATTTAAGTGGTTAAGGCAAACTTCTTGGGGTGTTTTTATGTGGGCAACCCATATGTTTCAGATTCGAATTCAATGCTATGCAATGCTTTCTGGTAACCGCATTTTTAACAGCAATTTAATTACAACAATGCGTTTAACAATAAACAGTAAATATATATATATACATATGTATATAGATTAGCTTTTATTAATGTGTTATGAATGTATTACAACACTAGGTAATCACTTTAATTCGTTGGATTAAATGTATCTTTGAAGGCAATGTTTGCTTTGGAGCAAGTATGTTTTCATTTTTTGGTTTCTTTGTTTTGTAATGACAATATTCTATTTAATTGATAGTTTGTCGTCTGTGGTTTCATTTCCTATAGAATTAGTTTATTTCCATTCAGTTCAAGAATCATTACACTCGCTTGAGTATCGTTTAACAACGTGTATTATTAACAAAAAAAGGTACTTCTAATCACAATTGTATTATAATGTTATGTATTGCAAATGGAACTGGTTGTGCGCTGAAAGTAAAACAATAATGCAGAATAATACAAAATAGTTTGCTGCTCACTTCAAAAACGAATTACCTCTCATCAAAACCACTGAGCGAAATAAATTCAATTCATCAACATGCATCATATAGCATAGAAAAAAAAAACAATTTAATTTCAATGATAATAAGAAGTATTTTACTATTATTACAATTAAAAAAGAATACTACGTTTGTTTCTTTCAACACCTTTACCGGTTTTCTACCGGTCACCCCAAGGCGTCACTATACCTATAGCTGGGATTTATGAAGAAACCGTGTAAAACGTGTACCGCTGTTTAAAAACGAAACCGGTTAAATTATTTTCTAAAACGATAAACTGTAAATAACAGATTTGTGAGCCATATCCACTAATCCGATTGTCATAAGAAACATCGTGCGTGTACCGGCATTTCTTATTTAAGCTAACCAAGTGTTCAGAGTCGAGTTAGATTTCTTTTCACAAACATTATAATAGAGGAGAGTGGGGGAAATGTACAAACATCCCCCCCCCCCGTGTATATACACATACAATTGCATGTACTTAGCGGCAGATGACAATTAAAGCTATCAAAAGTGTTCGTAACCTTGAACGTCAAATTCATAGGCATACATACAATACGTGTCACGTACACTACCATGTACACTAAAACACACTATCAGAAATACCCACACAAACATAACTCCATCGTACATGCACATTTATTTTAAGATAAATAACTAGATTATTGATTACACAACAAGGGTAGAAATAACTAAATTAATATGGTGAATTGAATACACTGCAGAGGTGTCGAATCTTGCATTACATTTGGTATTGCTGACCAAATGATGTTTTTAAGTGTTTGTTTTGTTAAAAAATGACTTGAGATACATTAATATTCATATATAAACTCGTCGACATAGACTAACACGCATATGTGACATAAATCTATTTACCTATAGTGTACAATTTGTGAATTAAACTCTTAGTCGTCTGACGGAATGTATATTGTACAGTCCAAGCAACACACACACATTCACACACACACAATTGTCTGTGACACAAACAATACATACATACATTAAAATGTACACAAAATATGCTTCGTTTTTTATATTATACTCACGAATATATATATCTGCCATTTTAAATGTTATATGTTAAAAAACTCAATTTTTTATTTTTGGTTTAAATAACGTTTAGAATTAGATGTATACAAAATTCGGTAGGCACTCGAATGTGGTTCGAAGAATTCTATTGAGTTATGTTCGTGAGTTCGCTTCACTTCACTTCGTATCAGTATGTTTGGTTCACTTTATGACGAGGGCCAGAAGCAATGCACATTGTACAACTGGAACAAGTCTCGATATAGTGGTTGTCGTCATCCTAGTCTCACACTAAAGAAACTCCACGTTATTCATATGTCGTTGTCGTCCGATGTGTTGGTATGTAGTCGCAGTGCTTGCCGTTCTATCACTGTCAAATTAATAACATATGGAATATGCTGTTCGAGGAAGTCGTTGCAAAAATAAACGAGCATATTGGAAAACTATCACATTTTAGTACGCCAGAACTCGCCCAAAAATACAAAATATGGCTTTCTGAAAGTTATGATACTTTTCAAAAATTCATTAAATATAAAACCTTATACACTATGTTCGTATATTATTGTACTTTTTCGAATGATGATAACATCCGAAATATTCTTCACCCTAAATCGGGTTCAGTTAATTTTTCGAGTTTCGATTTATTTAATTTCACTTTTCCATCAAAATCTTGACGAATGTACATACAAAAGGCGGTGTATGTATCCAAAAATGAATATTTTGATTGCACATTAAAGTTTTCTTGTGGATTTGTTGAGTAATGAGCTGAATGCACGTCGCTCAGGCTCGACACAACGGCAACGAAAGCGCGTCAGAAGAGGGACACCACAAAGCGTAACACACATACACACAGACACACACACGTGTGCGTTCGGCGCTCTTCATATGTGTATGTATACAGCACACGGGAATGTGCGCATTGGGACACGCAGTAAAGTATGCAAGGAAAAGAGAGGACACGAGTGTTCACGAACAGCCCACAAACCAACTTCGTCGTGTTGTTAGAACGGGAACTTAGAGTCAACATCGATGTAAAATACCACAATAAAACAAGTGCATGTGCCTCGAAGCATGCAAAGCTGTTCCACAACTTTTAGGAGGAATCCATTTAAAGATACAACAAACTTATAGTGCTGTGAAGTAATCGTTGAATAAACGAATACCAACAACATTTATCTTGGTTTGATATGTTATACAGTTGTGTTATAAATGCATTTTTAAATAAGCTGCATGACTCTTGCGATTAATGTTGAACCGATCTAAATGAAGCTCTGCCCTAGTGCAATACTACTACCCGAAGATAAGCAGGAAACTAGTCAAACGGGAACTAATAATAATAGATCTCTACTGTTGTTTTCAGGGCCGTCACAGCGCAGAAACCTGGACTAAAACAAAATTGTATCCAGCTTTAGTACTTATTCCATTGTCAATGAAAGCCCGAAACCATCTAACTTATCTAAAAAACTGGTCTGCTTCGGGAAAGCACGCCACATTTAACACCATTTTAGACAGTCTAGTATAACTAAGACGTTTTTTTGCGATATTTTCTGTGTTTTATAAATTATGTAATAATAAAGTTTGATATTATTATTGAACGGAAGGCAAAGGCTTGCATTAACTCCATTAACATTGAGTAACTGTTTAATTGCAATACATTATTAATACGTAGAGTTTTGAAGCTTGAGTCCATGTGGGCATGGATTTGTATAATTAGTTCATGTGAGACGTAAATTTTAAAAACGGTGTTATGTATGTTTTTATTTCTGTTATTGATTTGATTTGGAATGCTTAGATAAATGTCCATTTTATATGGAAAGCCATAGCTCTTCGCACTGGTCGAGCTGTTGTGAATTTTGTGGTTCACTAGATTCCTCTAGGCTTCCTCGAGAGCACAACCAGCAGTGATTTATAAAACCGCATTTATTTGTTGTTTTCATATATACGTTTTGCACTCTGAATTAGTTCTTGTCGTTTGTATACCTTAATCTGTGGTATATGTACTTTTGGCTTCGTCTCGGGTGTTTTCAGTGAATACTGTTGTGGCGGTTTCGGTAGAAAGTCAGAATGCTGCTGTGGTGGTGTTGATGTTGGATTACAGCTGGGATAGCTCTTTGCGCACATTTTCTCAAAGTCCGCAGTCTTCGAACGAAAAATATCTCCCCCAATATTAGAAATACTTGTAGGTAGCTTGGGCTCGTTGCCGCCAATCTTGATTGTTCGAGCACCGGCCATCGCCCCAATACCAGAGTAAAAACTAGGATTGCCAATAGCAGATGTTGAAGCCGAATCACAAATGATTCGATGCAGCCTTGCGTTCTCCTTTCGACTATCTCGATCATTTACGCTATTCAGCTTCTGCAGATCTCTGGTGGCCCCCTCACCATTCAGTTTTGTGGAAAAAGACAGTGATCCCGATATTGGAAAACCTACATATATAAATACACAAAAACATATTTACTGTATCATAAATATGATTTTGTTACATACATTCATTTACTACTTCCACGTCCTGTCCACCTGAAACATCTTCTATGTAGGGAATTTCAGAATATTCGAATTTGTCCGCCTTTGAAAAGGGCGAGGAAGGACCCGCATTCCTATAAAATACTTCATCCAGTTCGGATTGTTCTGATACATTGGTCTGATTCAACTGCATTGGAATGTGCAAACTGGCCAAAACCACCCCTGAGCTATTGAGAATATTCGGCGAGGATTGTCGTCGCTGAATTGCATCGTTATAACGTGAATCGTCTTTACCATGCAAGTTCAGTGACTGCGGGGCGATTGAGGTCACAGATTGCGGAGACTTTTCCGCGTGCCTGAATAAATGTTAAAATGGCTTTCTAAAGTTTCCTCGTGTTAATACACCTTAACTTCTTACCGTTTATTAGCGGTCGTTGGGTAGTAATTGTTTATCGCATTTGACGCCGTGGATGCATCATTGTCATGCATGACGGATTTTCTTGAGTACAGTCGTTTTGGCGGCTGCACTGGCATTGTTAACATTTCCGTACATTGTGCCGTTTGATCGACTTGGGCTCGTTGGTTATGTTGATCCTCTCTACGTATGTACATACAAGAGTATGTTAAATATAACTCCTCACTTAAAAATCCACAAATCAAACCACAAATCAATACCTGAGTATAGACTTTCGTTGCTCGCATAATTTGTACAGCTTTTCGGGGCAGACGTCCAGCATATGAGAATAAACGGCATCTACCAGCTCGGCCGGCACTCGAAATAGCTCCTCATAATGATCAATCATAATTCTATAAACACATACGTATAAGTTACATACAATTTATTTTCAGTAATGGCACAGTGACCTTATCACGTTAATAGCATCGTTCATGGATTCTTGCTCGTAGACATCTCCGGTGGTGCTGTTGTCCGGATCGCCCCGTAGGATGTTTGGCGCGAACACCGTGGCCAAATTGTTGCTATCCATTTTGTTGCCGGAAATTTCCACAGAGCCATCTGCACTGGACACATCATCGGAAGAGGCAGCTACTTTCGCTAAGAACTTCAGCAGGATGTACAACGTGTCCCGATGAGCTGTCGGTAATAATTTAACCAAATGGCCTATGGCTTCCAATTGCAAACGGCGGTTTCGTATTCCTAGATATTTTTTTCACAATTACAATGTCTTTACTTTTACGGGAAAATTAGTACAAACTTTGAGTTTTGATAAATGCCTTATAAAGATGGGTGCACAGCAACGGATCGGGCAGATCTCTCAGAAACTCTTTCAATAACGTTGCAACATCGTGTGGGCAAGTGTCGGAAGAGATTCTCGATAGTGTGCTCCTATCGAAATCTTCTCTCATCTGCATTATCAGTAATATAGTTTTAATTTCAACTTTATATACGTAAATAGAGAATTGCTCTACATAATGTATAGTATGTGTGGAGGTACGAGAAGCTATAAAGCCAGTGTCTTATGGATGTAAAAAATAACGAACTTACTTGTTTTACACGTTTTTTTGAGGTGCTTACGCGAAACAGTCCGATCTTATGCAAACCGTTCTCTTCCAAATACTTTATACACAAGTTGACGAAATTTGGCACCTGCAGCTCGTTCGTATTATCGTAGGTTTCTGGCAAATATGTCGCTGGCGGACTTCTCATATCGAACCCTACCTCCAGATCCTGGCTTTTACGTCGGATATCTGATTGGCTACGCGAGATGTGAGCCGACGATGATTTCGTTAATTTACCGAAATTAGAATTATTTACAATGCTGTTGTTGCTGCCCAGGGAACTCGAGGGAAGACTTTCGTAAGATCGAACCTGCATGACAATGACAAATTAATCAATCACGGACGAAACAAAACCCATCAAATAAAACTTACGTTGTCGTTCAGTTTATTGGAGTTGACGGCCGAGCTGCTTCCACTGCCATTACCTCGGAACATCGAGGTAATCGAGTTTCTCGAGCCGCGTTGAATGAAAGTTGATTTTATGTTAAATTCACGCTTTTTATCATTTACAACGCATGTCTCTAGGCTATTGCCAAACAGATTTGAGTTACCACCTGCAGAAGAGAGAACATTTTATAAAAATTAATTTAAAATACAAATTTTGCTTAATGTAATTACTTGATCCTTCCTTCTTGCCAATGTCAAAAAATGTTGTCGTCATTGCTTTCTTTTTAGCCAGGACCCTGCGTTTTCGGGATTTACTGTTTCTCTCTGTAATCATTGGAATTGCACATTTGGAAAAACAAGACAAGAACCACAACAAGAACTCTTACCATCTATCAAACTTATGCCAATATTTAGTTCATTGATCTTGTCGATGGCCACATTGTGCAATATTTTTGCTTCAACATCACTTAGACCCAATAGGTTTGTATCTTCGATGTAAATCCGCTGTCCACTGTCCGAAGTCCATGTAAATTGGTCCTATAGATAGTGAAAAGATGCATTGTGAGGGCTATCCGGAAATACAAAGTTGAAAAAGTCGAAAACATAATGTCTTATGTCTTATGGGTACGATATAGGTATTCAATGCAATACTAATCCATTTCAAATTTCGCATAGATAAACAAAAAAAATGTAAGTATTAGGTTTTCACAACTGATGATTGTTCTCATGTGCTTACACGTGAATATATTGATTTTAATAAATGTATTTGATATACGTACCGATGGTGACCATTTTGAGAACGAGGAGGTCTTTGCCGCTGACGGCTGGCTAGATTGGCGGGACTGGCTCTTCGAGCGACTCTTGAGAATTTTTCTTGAGACAAAATGTCCAACGTTCGTTGATGATTTAGATTTTTGCATTGCAGCGTCTGAAATTGTATATATTACTTTGTGTTCACGAACAAATGTATTGAACTTTTTGCATTTGGAATTAATACTGTAAATATATGTGTGATGAATATTAAGAATTGATTACGCATAAAAGCAATTCCATGTTCGAATTCCTATAAAAAAAACAATATTAAAAAATGCATCACATACAACAGATAATTAGAGGGAGCCATAATTTCTTATGTAATCTACACGGTTTTGGAAAATACTCAAACGGGGGCCCACTGACATGCACACACATCTGGATGGGTACAGTTAAATTAACATGAGAGAAATTCATTGAAAGAAATTTGTCTATCATCAGAAATTCAAATATGTATGTTTAGGGGTATATTGGCGACAAGCACTTTGATTTAACAATACATTTAATAAGTATTCTTATTCGGTATTCCTTCTTAAAAGTCGCACTGAGTATATGTAAAAATCACAATTTTTAATAACATATGTGTGTGTATTTAAATATTTTTGCATCGAAACTATTGCTGGGGATCTGTCCTGGAATCTGGATTCATCTTATAAACTAAGTGTGCACGGTACTAATAGAATATCAGCCATGGAAACGTTGTATTTTTTAATTCGACGAACGAATCAAAATACATAAAGAAACAAAGAACGACGAACAGAAAAAAAGCTTAAATGAGCCGAGCGACCGACCGGCCCAATGCCCGCACGAACGTTTGATCGTTTGCTCGAACCGCGGAACGTTCAGGGGGGAAAGTTGTTCTTCTCTGATATCGTGCAAATATACATTGTTGTTCAAAGAAATGCGCTAAGAACAAACTCACCGACGTTTTGGTACGGTGAACATTTTCACGATTTACAATTCCTTGTAATTTGAAATGGCAGACAAATTTACGAGCATTATCATTTCCGACAACCAATTTAGGGCTGAAATATTGTAGGGAGCAGTAATACAACGGCGAATGCGATTTCATAATTAAAAACGAAAATAACAATAAATTGTTAATACTATTGCAAGTGACCTTACATTAAATAAGTAGCACTCTTCGCTTCGATTATTAGTGTTTCTCTTTGCGTTCATTTTGCGAATGTGTATTCTGTCTGTGGTCGACTGACAGACAGAAAGGCAGAGCACGATTTAATAATAGATTCATGTCGACTATTTCCTTCTACACAAGCGTAATCTTGAATGTATACACCAAACATTTACATGCTCTTTCTCCATTCCATGTTAATTCTTTATCCAAACAAGTGATTTTTCACCTAGCTATTATATGTAATAATACAAATGATGTAATACGAATCTGTACACTTCAAGAGTTCTCGGCAATAATGCATAGAAAAGAAAATTTTCCAATGTAACTCGTATATACAACTATTGGGAAGTGAAAATTCAAGTACACTATTGCAAAATTCTATAATAACGTTTACTGAATTCCGATTGTATCATAACAAACTGTACACGGATATCTTGAAACGATTAATGATTTAATTATCAGACCAAACAATTACGACCTAAATAAAATGTGCAGTGAAAAGGAACGCATCGGACTGGAACAATGGGTATTGCATTGTTGATGGTATTTACTTAAACTTATTTAAATGAATTTTTTATATGACAGATGATATAGTAGTATAATCGATGAGGCGGGACAGTGCATGTTGTTATTTTTATATTGGTTAATTTAATTGTATATTGGTCGTATTAGGGCTTACTAGAATGGTGGTCAGAGTTTGATGGGGAATGATGTATATCATATGGGCTGGTTGTGGCTCCATGCCATAGATTCGATAAGAACTGGGAGCTGGTGTGTAAGATGCCACCGCCGCTGCCATGGCCTCCATGTGTCGTGTTCGATATCATGGCAATATTGTTTTGATCAAAAGTCGGTGATGTAGGGGCAGATGAAGAGCTACAGCTGGATATGGACGGCTTGTATGGTTTGATTATGTCGTGAACATCTGTACGGGAGTTTTTTCTATTGGTCGCAACGAAGCCATGTTTTTCGTCGAACTCTCTTTTCTTTTGGATTCTTTCGTCCAGTGCTCTCTGCCACTCAACATGGGCAGCATCGAGGCTGCTCGAGTTCTCGTATCCTCGTATAAATTCCAAAGTGATAACTGCCCAGGCATCCAGAGTCTGAATGGCCTTGCTGTTGTCCTCGTCCATGCCTGGCGGATTTATCTCGCCCTTTGCCCGGATGTTGCGTAAATTGCGATCGTAGTTAACACGCTTAAATCTGTTTGCATTGTCATCGTGAACGCTTTTCTTGCGCGCCATTCGCAAATAACGTTTAATGGTATCGCTAACCGATTGCGAAATATCTTCGTTGTCAATTGAGCTCTTGCGACGATGGTGGTAGCTCGCAGAAGCATTGTTCTTATCAGCTTCATCGTCGGTCGCCCCCGGAGTCGTTGTGGACGGCGATTTTCCAGCGGCTACCTCCCGTTGTATCTGCTTATATGCCTCGGCTAGACGTTTGATTTCGTGCAGTTGAATGAAATTCGTTTGGGTGCCACACGAGTTGTATTGCTTTTCCGGTTGTGCCAGCGTTGGGATGGACTTTTGTGCTGGTTTCGTTGGCGCGACCTTTGAGCTTGCGATGTTCAACGGATGGCTGCCATGTGGACTTGCCGTTGGCGATGACACTGTTGTGGATGACTTTGTTGAATGAGTCGTTGATTTCAAGCTTCTACTGCTAATGCTGGGTAGATCTAATGTCGCGGGCGGTATCTTCCGTTTGGCCAGGGTCAGAGTCATTGTTGTGGCGTTGTTCGTATTTTCCGAAGTGTTGTTACTTATCTTGGCTGGCTGTCCGCTAGGAAAAGAGTGATTTTGAAAGGAATTTTTTGTAGATTTTGTTGTAAAATCCCACTGATCCAAATGTGACTCAGTGTTCTGTGCACGACTTCCGATGCCACCGAACAAGCTCGACAATGACGACGAATGCTTTAAAGTAGATCTTGCTTGCTTCGAAGAAAATGTGTTGGAATGTGTCCTCAGTATACGATGCAATTGCTGTTTCTTCAATGAGTTGTAAATTTGCTTCAATAGAGCTTTATCCTCCAAAATAGCCGACGTAATATGCTCGCCAGGTATATACACGTTCGGCAGTTTGGCGCTTAGGGACAACTTCGTCAAGCGCTCCAACAGCTGTTCAATTTCACTCAACTGATCTGTTGCGGATATTTGTCCGCTGATATAAGTGTTTGGTGTGCCATTGAATTGTAGTCCTGTGGACGAGCGCGACTTATCTGGTCGCTGGGCGCTGGGAGAGGCCGTTTGGTCCGGTCGAACGGTTTTGGAGCCAAGTAGGGTTGTAGTTTTGATCGCCTCGTCCAATTTCAAATAAGACTGCAACATCTCAATAATGTGATCGGCATTTCTGGCTTCTTCCAACTCTTGGGCCTCCTGAGTCAGCGGCTGCTTCTGACCAGTATGCGTCAGAAGTTGTTTGAGTCGCCGCTTAGAGTTGCGCATTGCTCCCGGATAGGAGGATTTGCGACGCCACAAAACAAATCGAGGCTCCATCGCACAAACATGCTGAAAGTGAGCTTCAATTTTGGGTATATCCTCTTTTCGGTTTTGTGCATTTTCCGGCATTAGCTTCCGCCCAGCGTCAGTCATATACTTCCATGTCTTACGTGTAAGCAGCCATCGTTCGCGTTTCTTCTCTTTGATAGTGCCGCGACGACGGGAGGACGTCGGTGAAACAAACGACAAACGCCGCTCCTCGTAATTTCTGGGTGAAATGGACGCAGACGCTGCCGATGCTGTGGCATCTGTGGCCGCACTTTCCGTACGATTCAGCTCATCTAAAGCACTCTCCAATGGCCCGGAACGCTTTTTAACTATTTGAACTGGCCGCCTCAGAGTAGCACCACTAGTGCTCACATTCGGTGCTTTTCGTTCCATTAAAAAATATTATTTGTACTAACTTAAAAATGTTTTGGTAATTTTATGCTACTAAAAGAAAAAAACAATATTTATTGCTTTTATGGGCCTTTGTCCGTGTTTGGCAAACTACTATTCACTTATTCCATTCCATGCCCTAGAATCAGAAGAGTTTTTTTAAGTAAAACTGTTCTATAATATGCGATACTTTTTCAATACGAGTCAAAACAAGTAGGTGGTAGAGTGGTGAAATTTAGACTCAGTCAACTGTATAGTGAACTTCATTACCTGAAAAAATATACACATTTTTATTCCTTTATAGAAGTCATTTTCAATTATATGATAGGTTATGAAAACATTTTAGTTCTCCATCATCTCCAAATATTCCCGTCTGTCGTTTTAAATTATAGAATTAATTTCTTTCCTATGTTTAAATTTGTTCCAATGTTAAGAATATTGTCTTTGCAATCCAATTTTTTCTACACGGAATCACTTATAGTGATCACAATAGAGTCCAATGTAAGAAAGTGTGTGTTATGTTGTGTTTATATTCGCGTTTAATTCACCGTTACGATGTCCGTTGATATCATAAGTCTTGCATTTTACTTTAAGTAGGTTCACTTTCGATATCTCCGGATATTTGGAACACCAACAAATTACACACAATCACAGACAAATACAAATACAACAACACTGCAACCACATTCACGCAATGAAAATTAATGTCAATTGTGCATTACATCCGCAAGACAAAATCGAAACGCTGAAATGAACCGAAAGGCCTAAAAGGCTTTCACAAGCCAAATATATTATAAACGAAAAACACTCATCAGAAGAATCGTTTCTGTTAATTTGGCAATCTCGAGAAAATGTTATTAAATTTAATTTATTACGAAACATCTTTATTTTGTGCAATCATGAATTATAAATTGTTCGTCTTTTGTTCACGATAACTTTTTCAAAATCGGAAGTCCAGCGGTTTGCGGATTCTAAAAATATTATTTTTATTTTGGCCGTTATTTTAAATCTTAACATCAGTTTAAAGTTAAGATTTTAGTTTCGAATATAAATTATCTTTACTTTTTTGGTTGGTAATAAAATAGTGAAATGCTGAGTGTTTGAATTTTTAAACAAACGATGCACTTGATACGATTCCGAGCAAATCCATTTTTTTCGTTTGTTGTTTTTCTCCTTACTTGAAATTATTTAGACAAATCCCAAAAATCCATTAAGTCTACACAAATACGTTCATGAACGTACGAATGTATGTCCCTTTCGATGTGTAGGTGTACAAGACACATGGGTGTATTGGTGGCCCATCAACCACACTCCCGTATACATACACTGACGATTGGACGGATACACTGGGGCATTGGCGAGAACAAAAGCAAAAGAATCGACTCAAGGGGCTCACACGAGCATATTATTTTCGTAAGAAATATGTATGTATTTCATACACACATTAAATGTGGGGATGTTGCTTTACATGATCAGACATGTACATAGATTCATATGTATTAGTAAAGAAACATTAAGTGTGTGAAAATATACGCATCATATGTATGGTGCGCTCACGCTGATGAAAATTATGAAGGAATTTTAACAAATAAAAATGTCTATATATATATAATGTATAATTCGAAAAAATTCATATTTAATGAAACGGTTATAGTTTCGCATGAAACTTTTTAAATTGAATTCACTACGTACGGAATAACCGAATAACAAATTTTTGAATGCTTGTTGGAAGAATTGATGTGTGTGCAGAATTTGGAACGAAATACGTTGGCATTTATGTGTGCGAAAATTTCCATGATGCTCATGGACGCACACAAAGCACCATAAAAATGTTTTTGATTTCGGGACTTCTCCTCACTGTTTTTGTATGAATGTATGTGTAAGAACAAGTTATAAGTGTGCATTTTTTGATAAATGACTAAGAGTATGATGATAATGAGTTGAGCACAAAAAATGTTAGCAAATAATTCCAAACATACAAAATATCTAAAGCTTCTAAATATTTCATAGCATTAGGTACATACATACATTTGTACATATGTGTATTAGAAAAGGTGTATTTTATGTACACTCAAAATTTCATGTGTACATATGAATATTTATAAATTTCATGTGTTTCTATTAATACGCTCGCTCTTTCCCAACTTAATATTGGTAAATAAGACGATGATACAAATACAGAGGCCATAGCAGCGCCCAACATGTTCATCCAACACCAAATGCTTAATGATCATCCACCCAACTTGTCCCAAATCGATGCAACATCGAACCACTTGGAAAGGGGGTCAGTTACCTAATTTCACGAGGATAACATTGGTCGCTAAATCAAGTCTCTATAAATATTCACTACAAATATATAAGGATGTAAGTTTCGATTGTATATGAAGTGTTAACATCGCCCTGACGCATTTCATTCCATCGCAAAATATAGTGTGCAAACATGCATTTTAAAGCAATAATAAATAACAAGTAATACCATTAAAACATCGAACCGACTTTAACATGCAAAGACAGAAAAATCTGGAATTATTAAAGAAAATGATTTTGACCTATATATAGAAGTTACTTGAACACCTAGGCGAATACGGTCCAAATTTGAAGGATATGTTTCAGTAGTACAAACAATTGATTGTCGCAAAAATGTTAGCTCTTGTTATAAAAACTTTGTACGTGAGTGGAGGAATTTACCGCCATGTAATTAATCGTTTGAAAACAACATAGATGACGCCGTTGCTCAGTATAACTTTCGAGGTTCAATTCCATGCTTAATATGATTTGGTTTGTGTATGAGATCAGTCAGTTAAACAACTAAGGCAATAAGTCGTGTAATAAAAATCATGTAGATTTCATTGAGTTAAATAGGTGCACAGAGAAAACAATACGTACACACTTTCAATGTTGTGTCGTTGTCATATCGGTACAAAGCTTATGGGAAAAAACATTTTGCGTGGCGGATACGGGGGAAACACCATTTCGATTGACGGCGTAGTCCGAAGTCATACGCATTATTTGCTTTCTAATAGGTGCTTTTTAGGGGATATAAAGCATACAAAGAGACTGACATACTGATTAAAATCATATGTACCTTGTGGCGTCTCCATATATTCATTCCCTATCTTAGCAATGACAATGTGATGGAGCTTTTAAAATCCAATATCATTTTAGTTTAATGAGAACGAAAAATCAATGATTTTGACGAACTAATATCGGCCCAATGAATCAATAGCAAAATTTTGTTAATTCATGGTGACGAGAGATCCACAAACAGTATTCATAAAAAGTAGTACATTTTTGTGGGAACAATGTATGTACATATTTTATTGAGATTCTTATGTAACAGTTAAATTACAATTAGTACATGTAACGTTATGCATGTCGTATTATCTTTTTAAAAATCAGTATTATATTATCTAAAATTTAATGGAAATTCTAAACGCTCTGAAACATATTATAAATTAAAAACAATTTACTTTGAACGTATTCACTGATAATACGGTAATACTTGAATAGTAATAATATTACATGAAATACACTTTCTACTAATTTATTGAATAATACGGCTATTACCTTAATTTCGTATATGTAGTTTCCATGTAATTTAATTTAGTATAATTTATTTTATTTTTATTGCGTTAAGTTTTTTTTTAATTGTTATTGTTACGAAATATATATATATATTATATTTATGTTACAAATTACCACATATGTAGAGGTCAGTTACGAGAGATGTCCAATGCATTCATATCTCGCTCTTATTATATTCAATTCCATTCAATTCAGAAATCTGCAATTAATACAAGAAAATCTTTGAATACAGAAACAAGCAAATCCTTAATGGTTCGTTAAATACAAAACGGTATTCGTTGTTTTTTTGAGGTCAAAACTAGTCACCGAAGTTTTCTATCAAATTAGTAAAATCTGTGTTGTCAAAAATCAATGATTTTGACGAACTAATATCGGCCCAATGAATCAATAGCAAAATTTTGTTCATTCATGGTGACGAGAGATCCACAAACAGTATTCATAAAAAGTAGTACATTTTTGTGGGAACATTGTATGTACATATTTTATTGTGATTCTTATGTAACAGTTAAATTACAATTAGTACATGTAACGTTATGCATGTCGTATTATCTTTATAAAAATCAGTATTATATCATCTATAATTTAATGGAAAACGCTCTGAAACATATTATAAATTAAAAACAAATTACTTTGAACGTATTCACTGATAATACGGTAATACTTTAATAGTAATAATATTACATGAAATACACTTTCTACTAATTTATTGAATAATACGGCTATTACCTTAATTTCGTATATGTAGTTTCCATGTAATTTAATTTAGTATAATTTATTTTATTTTTATTGCGTTAAGTTTTTTTTAATTGTTATTGTTACTACTAGAAGATTTACATACACTTGTAAATTATATTTATGTTATGTAATAACTTTAATCTAATTAAAAGTTCCATTCTGTTGGACATGTAGTTAACTCACGATTCTCCTCACTCATCCATCGTTTTTATTAAGTTTATATGCGAGAACGTCGAATGAAAATACGACGTCGTCGCACCCCGTGACGATGTGCCTTTTACATCCAACTTAGCGAGTTTCAACGCGCCTAAATTAAATGAAACAACGTTCACAAATTACCACATATGTAGAGGTCAGTGACGAGAGATGTCCAATGCATTCATATCCCGCTCTTATTATATTCAATTCCATTCAATTCAGAAATCTGCAATTAATACAAGAAAATCTTTGAATACAGAAACAAGCAAATCCTTAATGGTTCGTTAAATACAAAACGGTATTCGTTGATTTTTTGAGGTCAAAACTAGTCAAATAAGTAAAATCCGTCTTGTCAAACAATCTGATAAAACTTAATAGAATTAAAAAACTGGTGTACATTGTACTTTATCTGCCATGAAGTCAATCTTAGCCCCTCTTATAATGCCCTTCAATGTTTCCATAGTCTCTTACATAATCCCAACAATTTATCTCACAAAGTTAACCAGAGAGCATTTACAATATTTTTGTTTTGTATGTAAATATATATCAAGTGTATCCTTTATTAAGTAATGTTTCTCAAAAGGAATTCTAAAGCATCGAACGACAACATTTAGTACTTCTGCAAACCGTAATTGGTTCAAACAAAAATAAGGGGGATTTCTTAATGGAAGTCAGTTTCTCTGATTTGCTTACACCTACCTGTTATTTCGGCTTAATTTCGATGGAAGTCACCTCTCATAGTGGTTGCATATATAAAAGGAAGTCGTTTGTGATATGATTATGTTGTGTAGTGTCTTTGAAACGAGTAGGAAGATAGTGATAATTGCAACATTGGAAGTCCTCAAAACACCTCTACTGGTTTGCATTGCCGCTGGTTGTTCACCTGCATTGACAGTAAATGAATAGTTTATATTTGTATGTGTGTTTGTATGTGAACTCGAAACACTTACCGGTTAAAACATGGACCCTTACTGAGGCTGGTATGGCTCCAGCTGGCACACATGTGTAGTTACCGGAATCGCGCAACGACGCTCTAGTTAACATTAATCGACTCGTGGTACCCACATCTGTTTTTTCTGTTTCCAAACTAATGCCGCCTCTCAATGAGTCGAAATCCACTATCGACGCACCATGATACCTGTCATAGGTCATAGTAATGAAATATCGGTTAAGAGAGAATTGCTCGCATTTCTAACAAGGTCTCTGATTGAATGAATCTTACCAAGCTACAGATGATGCGTGAATGTTCACCGAGCATGCCAGGGAAATTGTGCTATCTCGCTTGACGTGTATCTCATTTGAACCAAGTATTTTGGCGCGTGCCGCTGCAAAGAAATTTATAATACGTTGGTTACATCAAATTTGAATTGATAAAAACCAAATCAATGTCACGTATTCATTCAATGCATGTCTATGTATTTGAACACTGAAAAATCGAACCTTTTGAATCATAGTACTGGTGATCGAAGTTTTTCCCTCTGATATCGGCTTCAGCTGAAATATGAAATCGTTAACTCGTAACAAGTAGTAAGGTTGAGATATTGAGACATGCAATGTACCTGTAACCTCCAACATTACTGCCAAATTAATCTTGGGTTCTGTATTCACTTGGCATTCGTATATGCCACTGTCCCGGATTTGGGAATAGTCGATTTTAAGGTCCCAGTCATCCGTACTGGGCGAGTGTATTACCGAAAATCTCTGGTCGCCGGTGTAAGTGTATATGTTGGTTGTTAATATGTGTAAATCGCGTTTACGCATCCATGAAACCTGTTTGTTACACACATAATCAATTTATGTACTGTTTCGAATTTACATTGATAAATACATCAACCAAAAATATAAAAATGTAATCAACCTGGTGGATTTTTTACATAACCATTGTAAGCTACACTCAAAGGCCATCGACTTTGATGCCGTTCTTTTTCATTACTCTTGCTCATAAAAAACCCTATAAGGCATTCGAATCAGACTTAAGATTATCGGCCTGTCTTTGAAAACACCATTGAGACCAAACAAACTTACTGCAACATTGTCAAGATCTGTGCCAACATTCAGAATACTTCTTACTAAAACTCGCACTTTAGTTTCGAATACAGAGAGTTTTGTAAGAGTGTCCAACATACAAACAGATTTACCTGATGCGGTGGCGCCGGAGAATTTTGCTGATTGTTGCTAACACAAATATAAGGAATTGAAACAACAGAGGTTACATACCGTTCTATTGCCTTTGTTTTTAACACGACACTTCAATATGACCGTCTCATCTGTAACCGCTGAGACGTTCCGAGGACTCACATCGTCAAAATACGGCCGCTCTATGCTCATATATTCTAAAAAGCATAAATTTTAAATTTCCGCAAATAAGTTTTTAAGTAATGACGTTCACAAGTACCATTGCCACCAGCTATGGAGGATGCTCTCGTCTGATGTACGAAAAGGTTCGTCTGACATATTAGACATATGACAGGCAGTAATTTGGCAATTCGCAATGTTACAATCGAACTCATCCGCCTTCTAGATTGGGCTCGATTGCAATGCACTCCTTTTGTTTTCATGTTCAATATCCATTTATGTTTATTCTCATAGCAATTGGAGATCTGAAATTTTATAATAAAACTTTGCTCTAATATTTTGCGGCGTTGCGTATTGAAGCCTTATTGGGTATTGTGGGTATATGTTTAATTTTTATTGCGTGAAACAAACGAGCTGCAGTGCCAATCGCAAAGATTCTTATAATGAGCAAGAGCAGCACACATACTCAATTTGCATACTTTTACATATGTACTCTGTTTGAGTTTCTCAAGGATTTGCAAGTGTAAATTATTAAATTGTTAATAGCACGAAATTTTTAGTCGATTTCATTTCAAACAATATTTCTTAATTGCGACGTCAAAAGGATATCACTTTATTGTAATACCCTTGCACATGTTGGACATACTTCATATAGATACACTTGCTATGCAATGAAAGTCCCCAGGTCTTAAAGATTTATATTTCTCTTCTCTTAACAAAAAAGTACACTACGCGTTTCATTAATAATAATTTTCAGCTTGGTATGAAAATTATTCCACTGATAAACTTCTATCCAATTCGCATACACAAAATATGTGGACATAAACATATATTGTATATACACTTATGCGTACTGAAATGTATACCACTAACAACATCAGGGTTGTTAAAAGGATAAAGCTACGTGTCTGTTCGTTCCATGATAGCGAAATTTGTACAAATCCGTAAAAGCTTTGCCAGCGAAACAATTTTACGTGCGTATTTTCAATTTGTAGTAGTATTTTGCCTAAAACTGCGCATGCTCTTTCCATTCCATAAATAATGTATATTGTTTATTTAATTTAATTTCATTGCAATAACGATACCAAACACTCGTTAACTATATGGGTGCTAGTTAAGAAATTACATTACTAATTTCAATTGAAAACGAAAACGTTCAACGTATTTTCGGATATACAGTTGCACATGTATAGATACTGCTCCAAACTAAAAATATAAACTAGATTTATAAAAAGTGGGAAAACGGAGGGGTTTACAGTTATTTGGAAAAATAACCCTCGGTGAACCCTCGATATATGCGCATACTACATCTCCCTCCTTTTGAAAAATAACGTTTTTTTAAAATTATATTTCGTTTTTCTATATATATATATTTTTATAATTTTATATATTTTTGCATCTTGTATAATTATTTTTATAATTCTTTTTGTTTTTTATTCTTCAAATCTATACCTACTTTCTTTAACGTAATCTTCTATGTTATATATAGGTTCTATATTACTTATACTATTAAAGTACTTTGGTAGATTACTAGTCTTATCAAATACTCATATGGACAATAATTATGTGTAATACAGGGGGTTGTATTAAAGCAATAAACAAAATATTGAAGCCATACGTCCCAATCAGTTTTATTCACTGATATATAGGATCGTATATATTCGTTAAATGTTCTGTGGGTTATTTCTATTGTTCCAACAGTTTGATGAGGATGTGCAATTGATGTTATATTCTTTATTTCAAATATTTGTACATATGATTTATAATTAAATTTTTATATTACGTTCCCATGGCCCATATGAACATCTCCATTGGACCTTACTTAAGAATAAATGATTCAAATATTGCTGTTGCAACAATTGCTGATTAAAATATTATTGTTGCATTAGTATCCACCATATAGCTTTTTTCCCTTTAACATTTGTAAATGTGGTCACCGGGTTGGGAAGTACTACTCTCAATGTGTTTAATATCTTATTGTCCATTATTTTGAAATTATCTTTTTTTCAAAGATATTTCCCACTGTGTTATTCAATTTGCAGATTTTTCAAGCCTTGGAAATTGTTATCCTAAGTCAATATATCCATTATTAGTATATAAATTTCCAAAATCAATTCTTGCTATAATTTTCTTACATGATTTTTAAAGAAACATAGCATATCTTTCATATGCAAGGTCACTTCTTTACGTACTTCATCATTATTAAAGACTTCGTATACATTGGGCTAAGAAGCTGTCTCGGTAGATTGCCTTGACATCTCTTCTTTATTGTTTTATGCGCAGAATTTTGTCTTCTTTGATACCAGGTAGTGACTTTTGGAACTTTACTTTGTATGTCTTTTAGATCAGATATTGTTATTCGTGACCGTGATTTTTGTTATCTGGCATTAAGTCAAGGCAAGAGAAATGTTATATTAATTTGACGATAGTCGATTACCAATCGCCATTTTTTCTTTTCGTTATCTATTGTTTTCGTTGGTACTAATAATAGGGGACTGTTGTATTTTGAGACTGAAGGTTTAGGTCTATTTTATCTTTAATCATGAGGATTTCTATAATTTTATATATATACAGGTTCATTATCTTTTAATCTTAGTTTCTGCTTATAAAAATTATTGGTTGTTATAGGTTCGGTATCAAGTCCGGTATTGTTGCCGGAGCTGTAATTTATAGAAACATATATAGGATAGTTTAGATTGTCTGGTCTTATTATGCGCAGATCTTTTTGAGTTGTGAAATATAGTTGACAGCTTTATTTTAATAAAATCTATTCCTAAAATTCCATCACACGGTACAAAAATGGGTGATTCGACAATATGAAAGTTGTGTGGAATTATATATTTAGTTGTTTTTATTGCTAAAAATGTGAGTTCTTTAGATTCGAATTAATTCTTGATTGATTCCCTGAATATTTATTTAGTTGTCAATGTTTATATCATCAAAAGAGTCAGAATTGTCTTTTATCAAGGATTTATCTGCACATCTTTCAAGAATATTAATTTCTTGCCTGTAGCTACATTTGTGAATGTTACGTATATATTTACACTAAGATTAATTGAATGAACCTTTTTACTTTACATAAGGGCTGTTGTGATTTTCCCGAAGCATTCTGGGCAGTTCTCATATTATGGTTATTACCATTATTATTATTGTGGCCTCTGTTTGAATTACCACCTCCTCTATATTGGCCTCTATTTCTATTGTTGCCATAATTATTATATTTATTACCTGGTAATTTCAACGGTAGTTTCCGCGGTATATCCTCGACTGGGTCAATATCTTTGTTGCTGCGTAGCATATAGGACTGTATTTGGGTGTCCTACTGCGTCTGTGCAACTATCGATGGACACAGTTATAGTCTCATTCATTATATTGAAAATTCGAGATTTCATTACATTACATTCATCATTGGTACTCGACATTCGTGTAACTTATATTAGGGGTTGAATTTAATGTAGTCGTATGCTATTTTCATTCATTATATTTTTAAAATTATTTTATAATATAATTTATATATTTTCGTTAAATATATTTACATTCCACATATGTTTTTACATTATTTCCTTATGGTCAGATGTTCTTCCGCTAAATTTTACAATTTACAGTTTTTAAAATTACAAATAATGCATCGCAGTGCATTGAACAAACATTTTGTTATCGCTGGGCGTAGAAACGCTCTCGGTACACTTTTCTTTTTCCGGGCCTTGTCCAGCTTGTTGCGCTTTCCTACATATTTTGTATTGCAGTGATGGTTGTGTGTATCGGCTCTTGCTTTTTCTTTTCTAGCAACGATTTTGCCAAAAATTATGGTTGGTTGTTGATGCCATTGACATACTACAATGGATCCGCTGGTGATGTTGCAAGACTCAGACCGAGTTACGGTCGCCATGTACTATGTCAATAGTGGAATAAATACACTGACACGTCTTTTCTATTTGACTTATGATTTTCGAATGATCGGTTAGGATTGTTTTATTCAATATACAGTGGTACCTCGACATACGAGTGCCCCAACATACGAGTTTTTCGAGATACGAGCAAGTGATTTTTTGCTTTGAGTTATGAGCGAAATTCGAGATACGTGTCCGGTTCGGTAGTAACACGCAGTCGCGCCATCACGATTAGTTAGTTGCTTCGAGATAGGAGTAATTCGAGATACGAGCAAGGTTGCGGAACGAATTAATCTCGTATGTCGAGGTACCACTGTATTAATTTTACTTATGGCGAAGACCGTGTTCTGCCCTGCCGATTACGCCCGCAGCGGATTGGCTTCATACATATTTTGTCTTATCAGCATAGTCGGGAGAGAGTCTTATGTACATATATGAATATATATATACATGTATATATGTTACAAGTGGTCAATGCTGTCTTAGCGTAGCTCATAAGTGGGCGATGATATTGCATGATCAATGTGTTGCTGATACATTTATGCTAAATCGATATTACTTTATTGGTTCGGTGAACCCTCGATATATTACTTTATTGGTTCTGTGAACCCTCGATATATGCGCATACTACAATACTTCTAACTAAATTATTATTTTGTTTCTTCAATTCTATTTATTTTAATTAGTTGAACAGCGATTTATATTTCTATTTGATGCCAATGTGAAGTTGTCTGATTATTGGACATAACTATTTTATATTTTTGTATAATTGATGAATTAAATAAAAAAAAATAAATGCTTGTATGAAAACAATGCCAAAACGTTACTTATTTTTTATTGGTATAATAGTGTGATTTTACAAAGGGCATTTTAACGATTTCTGCTTCGTAGAATTTGCCTCGGATTTTCAACTGTATTCGTGAACAAGGCTTTATATTATTGCTGTTTACATATCCCATAGCGATGTTTTTCTTCAAGCTGGGACTAGGACAACCACTTGTTATTTTACCAACCACTTTGTTGTTGTGATAAATCTCAAACCCGTTGCGTGCTGGCGGCTGAGAATTGTCGCCTAACATTTGCAAGCCTACCCTGAAATTGTTTACGCCATTCTTTATTTGGTCGCATATAATCTGTGACCCTGGAAAGTTAAATTCGCTCCGACGACGCTTGCCTAAGAGAATAGAATAGAACGTTATCGCACACAAATTCTGTCTATGAGATAAATACGCACCAACTAGCCAAGTTAATCCAGCTTCTATTGGAGTAATATCAGAATTTATATCGGTGCCATACAAACACAGCCCTGCTTCAATTCTCAATGAATCACGGGCTCCTAAGCCTGCCATTTTCAGTTGATGATCGGTGCCCAATAAGGCTTCGACAACTTTTTGTATTTTTCCAGATGACACTGATATTTCGACACCATCTTCGCCGGTGTAGCCACAACGAGTTACGCGGCAATCGGGCACCCCAGCAATTTCGCAAACCGTTGTGTTCATGAAATATAAATGACTTAATTGTGCTCTAGCTGCTGGCGACAGCAGGTTACCTAACGAATCTACAGCCTTGGGGCCTTGCAAGGCAATCAACGATTGTTCCTCAGACGACAAGAATTCAATGGCTACATCTTTTTTCAAAGCTTTGAATTCACTCTGAAATTGTTAAAAAAAACATTGAGCAAGGCTTTTCGTTTTGATCAAACAACTTACCACAGCAGATTCCATAATGGATTTGTCTTGGGCTTTCATTGCGGCATTGGACACAATGTATAGTAATTCTGAATTAACCTTAGTGACAATTAGGTCATCCAGGATGCCTCCTTTCTGATTTGTGAAAACCGTAAGGATGCCACTGCCATCCGTGAGTCCCTTTATGTCACCCGTGCAAATGGATTCCACACAGTCGATTGCATTTTTACCACGGACATATGTTTGCAACATGTGCGACACATCGAATAGTGAGCCATGTGCTCGTGTATGCAAGTGGGAAGCGGTAATGCCTTGGTCAGCGTATTGGACGGGCAATTCAAAGCCCCCAAAATTAACCATTTTACCGCCAGATTTCACATGAAAATCATACAGAGGTGTTCTTTGACATATCACATCCATTGACTTTTGCCTTTGCAGTAAATAGCCAATTGCCGCCCGTCCACAAATCATAGAACGGAAAGTATTTCTCGTGCAAGGCAACATATTCAATTTGCTTCCTTTAGCTTAACTCTACTGTGACACTTTTCAAAGAAAAATCAAATTAAACTAAATCTTAAAAGTAAAACCTTCTATGCAAGTGCATATGTATAAGACGATAAGGTCTTGCCTTGGGTTTCGAAAATATGGAAGACCACACAAATGATAAGAATTGACTCAAAATGACTCTGAAATACTGATAAGCCGAGAACAGTTCGGGGCATTGCGGTATAAATTGTAATAACCCGATTTATGGTCTCTCGCTTGTGAGCTCGGTTCAGAGACACATTCCTCTCAGAGTGGGTGATAAGAACATTGCTTTTATCTTGCCATCATTGACGACGAGATGGAAGTTTGATGGGCCAGTGTATTGAGTACACTTGACAGTCATTTGTTAGTTTTTGTACTGTCACAAAATAGTTAGGAAGCGTTTTTATAACCGTGGTAGCAATTTGTTAAACACCTAACATAGAGAAGAGTGAATACACAATAAATGTGTATACTTTTAGTAAATCTTTTTATTGTAACAACTCTGTTCGATAGTTTTTACATAACATTTCAATAAAATATAATAACTTTTTATGATACATCATTGTCAGCAAAACACACAAATCGCCAAATCATAATTCATAGCTTACAGCCAAAGAGCCAAACAGGAGGCTTAGAAGTCAGTGTATGGAAGGCTCGTTGTAGTCATGGGAATTGAGTTTGCCATTTGGGACCGAAGATGATGGCGGGCACTGTCATTAGTTGGAAAAGATGTACTGGATTTCCAACCTCTGGCAGAGTTATTAAAAGTCTGACCATGCATTAAATCATTTTTACTCAAATGAGATATCATAGGGATTTGTGCTGTTTTGGTAATCGATCCGTAGTTATTGTTAATGTTGGACCTGTTGTTGTTGTTGTATTCGACATATCCAGTTGGAGATGACAATTGATCGTGTGTCGGTTTCGGTGAGACAGACGGCTGACTTCTTCCATATGGTGTTGGCGACAAATTGCGAACATTGGAGCCAACAACACCGCAGGGATTCAAATGGTGCGATGCAGGTACACTGTAATTGCCGTAGTTGTTATTGTTCGATGGTTCGGGGTTTTCGAATTTGGCCAACTTGTCGTAGGGCAATGGAGAAGGATTAAAATTGACCGGAGTCACATTTTGGCTAGTCATCTGCGATACCTTTTGGTAGCTGGTCGGGGCCCACTGTTGTTGTTTCGGCGGTGGATACGATGGTTGAGCAGACGGAGTGATTCCGCCTCCGAATCCACCAACACCTGGCTTGTTCACAGGGAAACCGGGTTTGTAAGGTTGGGGGGTTGGTGTTGGTGCACTAGTCATTGATGGACTAGGCGATTGCATGTAGTTCATCTGTCCGCTAATGGGTTTTAGATTGATTTCTGGAGGCGGAGCGTAGCTACCGAAGGGAATATCCTTCGGAACATAGAGGTCTGTGTGATATAAAGAGCATGACATGATTTAACCAAAATTCATATATGTGGAATATACAAGCAAAGGTTAGGAGGCAATACCATGTATGTGTGCACGTATGAATGATTTGATATGAACAATATCATCGTTTTTCCCGATGTATTAATACTAGCTGAATGAGGTCGCGTCAAAAGTTTGGAGTAGTGGGAAGGGGAATGGTAAAAAACAATGGAACAAATTTTGTCCAGTATCCATGCCAACAATACAGATATGGCTGATGATCACTGAATATAAGCTCCACGATAATCCTTCTGGACGTTAAAACGGAGAGATGTGAAAACTAAATTATTTCAAATAAAATGAAGTAGAAATATTGAATTTTGGTTCAATTATTCTCTTGAACGTCAAATACAGCCATATGGAAACACACATACACACAAATACATAGGAATGGTTTGAGGTTTCCTTGCCTTGATGGGAGAAGTCATTACGATTATCCAAACTATCTATATCCGAAAAGCTCTGACTTCGATTTGAATTCATTTGCTGTTCATGTTGCTGTTGTTGGTTTTGCTTCTCGAAGGTTGTTATCAAGTCACGTACGGCCACTTTTACATGGTCCTTTTCTTCGTGCGCCTTGGGTTGGGTGGCTTGTCTTGGAACGCTATTCTGTTGTCTTTGTGGGACATTTTCGTTTGTTGCCGTTTCTGTTTGTTTGTTTTGCAATTTTTGCCATTGCGTCCTTATGAGCCTGGCCTCTCGTTGCCGTACTAACATTTCTTCGTGCTGACGCTCCAATGATATTTGCTGTTGATACTTTTCGAACTCTTGGAGGGTTTTGCGTACGTCAACACGTTTGTACTCATCATCACGTGCATAGTGTCCATTCGAATCCAAAGGTTGTGGTCGTTGTTCTTGTCTTCTTTGCACCATATCCCTTTTCAGTTCGTGGACAGCGTCATCGTAGATACACAAATTTTGAATGGATATTGGAGAGGTACGCAATTCTTGTGAGCGACGTAAATGCTCCAATAAATTCGGTTGCTCTAATAGTTGTTGGTTGTGGTATGTTTCTTTTTGTTCTGTTTGTCTTTGATTGTATTGTTTTTGCACATGTTTCTCGTCATTTACAAATTGTTGTCGTTGTTGAGTCAATTTTGGTTGCAATTGTCGTTTTTGTTGTTGTCGTTGTTCAATCAAAGTTTGTTCCATTTCTTGGTGTTGTTTATTATATAAGAAACTAATCGTTTTATCAAATTTTATTTGTTCTAAAATACTGCGTTCACTTTGTCCATTATGGTTCTGTTGCATTTGATATGGTTCGCATAGATGTTGTTCTTGGCTCAATAAATACTCTTAAACACGAAATATTGTCAAAAGAAAAATATAAATTCTATCGGACATGCTTGTGCTTAGGATTGTTTCATTCGAAATGTTTTATGATAACTAGTCATGATTAAAATAAGTTTAAGATACTACCTTACTTTTTAGTTTTCAACATCTTTACTAGCAATAAAATCTTAAGAATTCTTGATGAATTTATGAAATATGTAAGCAGATGGGAATTTTACACTCTACAAACAAGTGATATTTACCCTTGGGCAAAGATACGGTTGGCGCCTTCCATCCTTGGGCTACATTTGGCTTGTATGCCAAGTCTCGTTGCAAGAAAGACCGCGTCTTTCCGGCGGAAGATTGGGCTTTCGACATCGTCTGAAATATGCAAAATAAATTAGTAATTGTCTGGCTGTTGTAACTGTGAAAAAATGCATACTTGTGGCTGATTGTACGGATGATCGTACGAAATGGGTGCAACCTCTGGGATAAATGATGTCGGCAACATTTGCGGTAAACCACCCATGATGTGTGTGTCCTGATAATGCGGGGCAACTAATGGCGATAGTCTGGGGTCCGTGGTTTGGTACGGCGACGGTTTGCGATCTTCCACAAAGGCCGCACTGGCTGAGCCAGTCTCCAAGGCAGCCTCCCATGGCGTTTTCACCACCTTCAGCTCAGGCTTGCCGTATTTCTCCAACAGCTGTTCCTGGTGTATATTCAGTTGGACGCGATGCTTGCCTGCATCCGAATAGGCTGGTACGATGCTCGGAGAAGTTGGTGGTCTTGGTTGGTATTGATACAAATCTGGAAGACCGGACGGGCTTTGAGTACCGGCGTTTGTTTCATCAACAATCCATTTCTCTGACTTTCTACGCCGTTTCGCAAAAAGCTCGGCCCCTATGTAGCGGCATGGAATTTGAAGTTTCGCGTTTGCGATGGCGTTGTCAATGGCGGGCGCGATGAAGAGTAACGAGCGGGCGTATTTCAAGCGCAAGCAAATGCGAAAAAATTTTAAAAGTAGTAAAGAACCAATGTTGTTGTGGTTGGTGTTTGTATATATAATGATAAATAAACACATATTAATACATATATTAATCAGTCATTGGATTATCATCGGCAGGCCAGATGCTTTGGTATCCTTCATGACATTGTACATATTATACCAATATAAAAAGGTTTACATATCAAAAAAAATATGCAAAAAAAATAATTTGACCACTTGAAATATTACAATTTTCCATAAAGTTCCCTTATTGCACCACTGAAACTCAATTCGAATGGTCTAAATAAATTATTGTACTTTGGTGGAAAAAACTGAGCTTATTTTTTGTACAAGTTTATATATAAGGATTTACCTCGGCCTTTCATAGCTTGCAGATCGTTTACCACTTCAGCGCACTTATCGGGAGATAGCAACCCAGTTTGGAAATTCATTGCGTCCTGTTCAGAATGGATATCACGCAATTGACCGCGCGGATTCATGAGCAAGCGAAGTGGCAATTTCTTGTAAGGCAACTGCTCTACATGTTTCGTTTCATCAGTATTTTCTTTGCCCTCCTCGTCTAAGTCCGGCACGTTGTCATTAACGTCTGGGCATAAACACATGAAGTCATGTAAAACGAATTAATATGAAATACGAAGCTTGTGTCTTTGGGTTTAGGCATTAACCATACAACCAACGAACATATCGCAATAAAATGTAAGGAAAAAATGTGTTATTTTGTATTATAAACGGAAACGAAAACGACAATAAAAGATTTATAAAATTAATTAATGAAATCGAAAATTGGTAAACGACCTTAACTATATGAACGAAACGGCTGGGCCGATGTTAAAGCTTTTGAATAAAATATTTATATAGCCGTGTTATTTGTTTTATGCTGAAATGATATTATGCCGAAATGATAGTGAATTCATCAAAATATTTATGTTGGTTGGTGTGTAAAGAAATCCATCATCAACAAGGAACTTCATCGTTCACATATTAAGGTAACATATTTGGACTTCGTTAAGAGGTCGAGGTTAAAAGCTATCACAAATTAGGTTGACACTAAACGCATTAGACATAACACCGAGCATTCATGTTTTTGTTTATTTCAAAGAACCGCAGTTGGTAAATAATTTATTGTGTAAAAACATGTACGAGTTGTTCTCAAAAAGTATGGACTGGAATTGCTAAGTTTCGAGGTTACTATTCATCCAAATTGCTTACTTGGTAGATTCAAATTTGCAAATCAAAGGATATACGTCCTTTGATTGTGGGTAGTGATCAATGTCAAATCGAACATCATTTCGATGCATTTCATAATTAAGATGAATATGTTTTCACCGCTATCATTTGTTATTGATGTTTTGGATTATAGAAACCAGGAAATTAAAAAATCTCAGAGCTTATCCGAATGGTCTGTTTAGCGGTTTCTTTGTGTTTGTGTTTTTATTTTGTTTTGTGTGTGCTTGTTGGATAGGTTTATATAGTTTATTACCTTGGCCAGAACCCTCGTGTACCCATTTAACAGAGCGTTTCTTTCGATTTACATACATCGATTGGCCCTTTGACTTTTGATTGTTCGTATCGCTCAGGGAATGCGATATTCTTCGGGCGAGTTCCACTTGATCCTCAACGGTCGGATGCAGTGAGGGGGAGTAGAACGCTGAGGATGAGTACAGCTTCCCTGCGATTTTAAATATAATACAAAACAATCATAATTATAGTCATAACAAATTATAATAAGTAAAGGCGATACGCAATTCATATGAAAAAAACAGATCAGACGAATGGATCACTTAAATTATTGGAATGTTCTCACCACATTTTGGTCTTCTGTTATTATGTATATGAATGTAAACGAAGTATGCATTTTTTAAATTGATGTGCGAATGCGTTAAAGGAGATGCCAGTTGCCAATATGCAATATAGAGCCGATATTTGCATTGCCGTAAGCAGAAATTGCTGCAATAGCATTGTATCTCGTATTGTATCAAAGCAATCATTTCATATCACCTTTTTCTTGTGTAGGTCAATAAACGTATTGTTTCTTTGCTAATATGTGCAATTTAAAGTTTTTATTTTTGCAAATATACTTACGATTCTTGGGCACAATTTCCTCAGCATCTGTAGCTGGTGTGAAGATTTTGTGTAAATCGACTTTCTTCGAAACATTCGATGACTCCTAGCCGATTTCAAAATAATTGTGTACTTATTATTAGTGTTTTTCCAATGATAATTGCTAAGGTTCTCTTATAATAAGTCTGTCCGGATCGGTCCCGTCCAGTCTAGTCAACCTACGGTAAATGTATATACACCGGACTCACTTCGGTCTTGTGCCATATTTGTTTACTGAGTTCCACCAGGAACTCTTTTTTCAAGGGATCATGGCGATCGCTAGGCCTGAAGCCGCGTTTTTTCTCTATACCACAGATGTTCAGCGAAAACGAACTTAAACTTTTGTGCATTTTGCATTTCACATTGAACTAAAACGCGATCTCAAATTAATCAAAAATCTTCATAGAGCATAAACAATAAACAACTATTCGTTCAGCCAAAAAACTAGAGCATTTCTATGCGGCAGGATACAATGGCGATACAATGTTCACACTAAATGTCTTGGTGGATGTCTGCCTAAATTGCTTATCGCCTTCAAAAAATAACAATAACCAATTCTTTAGATTTCACCCCATTACCACAAAAAAGACGCAAAACGTTAGATCACATCGACCAAACTCATATAAAAGCCAATATATGTATATATGTTTTTATTAATGCAATACATATCGAAAACGAACACATCCAAGTGCGCGTATTTCTATTTCCCATAGATACATATGTAGTATGTGTTTGTTGTTGTAATTGATGATTCTAAACGATGCATATGAGTATCTCAAATTTAAGAGCACAAACCCGTATATTGTATAAGCGAATGACATCATAGATGTGTGTATAAATGAATTTGCACTCACATAAATTTGAGCACTTACATATTTCTATTTGATTATATATATAAATCATCATCACATATATGTATATGAATGAATACATCCAATTTCAAATTGTTTACATACATGGCAAAGGCGATACAAGATGTCGAGGCAATGGTGTTGTTAACAACAACATGAGACACATATTTTACAGTTACATAGTTCCAGTCAAATCTTGTTTGCCAAAGTGCATATTGTCCCATTGCGGGTCTGACTTTCTTTAAAGCATAAAAGCTTGGTCAGAGTGGAACGGCTAATGATGGAAAATGGAAGCGTATTAAGATTAAATTTAGTATTTTAGCCTATTTTGTCGAATAGAAATCTTCGTTGAATATTTTAAATATAGAGGAAACACTTTTTGTTTCAATATTATGGGAGAACTGTACCAGCAAAACACATTTAATATTCTAAATTAGATCATATTCGTATGTATAAATCGTTTTCATTAATTGATTATGTTTGTGGGAGAAGCGCTGTGACTATTTATGTGAAATCCGACGCTGAGGCACTTGGATAGAAAAAATATACAAAGCCAATTGAGCAGAATATCAACAATAAGTCAAGAAAGATTTGCCACACTGTTTACTTATGTATGAATATCCAAATGTGTGTATTTAGTAGAAAGCAAATTTCGAAAATGATGTTGAACAAAAAGTGGCCCGCTTCAACGGCCACCCACCCCTTCACGTATTTGGCGCTCCGCCAAATTCGAAAAAGTATTTCATTTCGTGCCGTTGGACGTTTTATATGATGTCGATCTTTGTTGAGTTTGAGTTTAGCATCAGGGCCATTTATTCTTATATAAAACAACAGATTTTCACGACATGGTCATGTATTGCAAGCGTCCCACAACCAGTGGTTGGCATATTTGAATGACGTATGTGGTCAGCATTGCTGCTGAAAATACTTTGGGACCCCTTTCTTGTGTTCCATTTTAAACATGCACACTAAAACTTTGTGTTTATACATATATGTATGTACATACTCTTTAAGACATGAAGCAATGTCTTTGAATTTCCCAATGTAAACCAATTATTTCACTTGTACTTACCGATGATTCAAATGTTTCGCTCTTACACGTGTAACCACCTGCATCATCCTTATTCTCTTCATATGAGGAATATTTGGAAATATTCTTCTGAGGGAGTTGATACTCCTTGGATAGTTGTTGCTGCTGCTGCAATTGTTGCTGGCGCTTTGCGTTTTCTGCTGCAAGCTGTTGGGCTAACTGCTGTTGTTGCCTAATCTGTTGAGCCAAATCCTGTTGCTGCTTTAGCAATTCCATCTGTTGCTGCTTCAGAATGGCGATATTTTCTTCATTGATATTGCTATCAATGTCAGAAATAATTTCTTTGATAGAATTTTGAATATTGTCCTAGTATACGTCGATTTAGCAAACGAGAAAAAGAACATAAAATACAATCATTTTAACATTATCGAATATGTGAAAAGGGAAGTCTGTATATGGAATATATGGAAGATATAAAAATGCATCCCATTGGCAATCCAAGTATTTATAATCGGATTCATATCCGATGGAACAATGGATTTTCTACCTGTCGATTACAATACCATATATGTAATACCTGTTTTTGTTGAACCTCGTCTTTCGGTTGGCCGCTACTTTTGGTTGATGGACTCTGTTCCTTGGGCTTATCCACTCCATCCTCGCCTTGTGGTACTGAAGCAACAGTCTAAAATCGAAAATGGAATGTACAGAAATGACCAAACAATGTACATATCAATGTCAACAATATGAAAAACGCCAAATTTGTATTTCAATCCTCGTCGCCGCATTTTACCTTGAGCTCCTTTTGCTTCAGTTCTTTCACTTCAACTATCAATTTCTGGTCATTTTGCTCCTCCACAACTTCCACTTCATCGCTTTCCTCTTCTTCATAAACACCCTCCTCTTCCTGTTCTTCAACCACTTGAGTCTCCTTAGACAGGACCTTTTGCACTTCTTCCACCATTTCGGTGGTTTCCTTTTCTTCATCAGCTAAAAGTGCCCTGTTGGCAAGAAAAACAATATCTTTCTCTACAGTTTGGGATGTATTTTCTTCAGGATTTTCTTCCGATTTCATTACGACTGCGGTAACCGTAGTGGTTTTACTTGTAGATGTAGTCGTTTGGGACTGATCTTCAGGAGCCACGTTCTTATCGACAACAACACCTGTTGTTGTTGTTTGCGTTACCTCTCCAGAATCAGATTTTTTTAAAGCAACTTCTTCGGTTAGGTCAGTTTCGGTTAACGATTTACTTGCTTCCACTTCGACTACTGCTACAATGTCAACATTGTCTTCTCTCTTTTTGACAACAACAATTTTGGTGTCTCCATCTTCGGAGACATCCTCTACAGTGACAATTTCGGCTTTAGGTTTCATAACTGTCACATGGACCTCGTTTTCATTTGAGCTAGACTAAATTTCCATCCAACGTGGGAAGAGACGGTTGGTTCGAATTACATAGGAAGTGTCGAATAGTTCGCCGTATGACAAAGACATTTCAAGATATAGAAAACAAAAACACAAGAAATTTTTAAATTTTCAATGATATCATAAACGTTGGCGCACAGCTTTATCTTTGCAAATTGTAAGCATTAAACCATCTCAAGAAGGAATTTTCGTATGCCAAAAAGCCGCTATTTCGGAATACTGCCTTGCAGCGGCATTATAATTGATTCCTTGACGTATTGCGGAGTTTTGTGCCACAAGCCCGCTGAACCGTATCGGTCCAAAGATGGCAGAGCGCTTAATAGCTATTTCCAATCCTAATATTAAATGCTGAAGGACACGTTCATACCAATAATTGCATACCCAGTAATTTGACAAATATTTAGGTCAGTACTGAGAAATTACAAAGAACTGTTTGTTTTGTAGGAACCAGAGCTGTTAAAATAAAACTACACTTGTCCCAAATCGTTAAGACATTACGGAGCATCTGATATTTATAGAGAGGTGTAAATTGAATATACATATTAATACATAAATATAATATCAAATTGACAACACGATTTGATTCCTATATGAATGGGAGACAAAATGGCAAAAGGGTCGATTATTTACGATTGAAGCATTTAACGGGTGTGCTGGCTATATGATTCTCATATAATTTCGGTTAGTGTCTACATTAATTGTACCTTTTTGCGGGGGGAAACAACAGTTTATTTTGGCATTTAAGTGATTTAATTACAAATACAATATATCTTTTTTGTTTTCATGGGGACACGGGGACTAAAATGTGTCATCTTCGACTAAGGCTTCCATCGATGATTGGTGTAAAACGGTTGATTGTTCGATTGACTTAGACGCCGTTGATGACAACATAGATGTCGACGACGAGGACTTTTTCGATGACATTTGTTTGCTTGACGATGTGATGCGCTGGGAGCAACTCACCGTGGATGAGGCTAACTCTTCACCCTCGACTACAACACATGATCCCAACTCTTTTTGCACCACTGAAGACATCGTCGAAATCGACGACGACGACGACTCCGATGCTGTGGAAGCCTGCTGGCGACCATTTTCGCCACCCACAACCAAGTTTGTACTAAAGTTGGTGTGTGGATTGGCATCATCGGAGTCGGCCAGACGCAACGCAGAAATCTCACTAATAAGACCTTGGGTCCCTTGGATAGCCGTAGCGGCCGATTGCTCCGAAGTGACCGATGATTGCTTAATCACCTGGGTAGTCACAACGGCCTTGGCAGACACTTCTTCACTTACGACCTTGTGTGATGATCTAGATACCATCTGTTGAGTATACAAAATGTTTGGCGTTTTGTTGTTGGCATTTTCCAGTCAAAATAAATGTTTATGTTCGATACTATTTACATGGGAAATTTTGGTCTGCAATGAACTCAGCGAACATTGTGTGTCAAGCACTCCGCTTAGTGAGTATGATTTATATACACGATTAATTCATGTGCAAAATAATGAAATCGTTTTCCCAGATTATATTGCAATATTTCATGTGGGATTTAAGGTGTCTCTCAGTGTTCTCGATATAAGAACATTAAAGAATATAGTATATGTGCTAGTTCAACGTGCATACAAATATTCGACTTGACTTAAATTAAAACGTGCTAGTTTGGTTGATGGTTTATTTTTATGTGGGCTCATTTTTGGTATTATTTATCCTTATAATGTACACACACAAACACATACATGAATCGCCGAGCAAATGAAGTACGGAGGAGGCTCTTACGGCAGCAGTATGTTACTTGTTCTGCACAATTGTATAACTCTTTTTAAATTATTTACACAATATTAGTGGGACACCGTAGGAAAGGGGCTCTTGTTAACATCTCCAAACCTATGGCCTTGTGTGAATGTTGCGTATCCTAAAACTATTTCCGGGTATGCACACGAAAGACATTAAGAATATGTTATGCGATTGCAAGCAAAAGCATCATGCAGCGTATTGTTCAGTTTCAGTTATGGTAAAGCAGGGCTCGCTTACCTCATTTTCAACTTGAACGTCCATTGTGCAGTGTTACCGTAATTACTGTTTGAAATTCTTTAGTCAATGCAAATCTGCAAATATGGCGAACAAATGCAGTTGACGTGTAAAAATTAAGTTCATTTTAGCTGTATAATAGTACAGGTTTGTGGGCAGAGGACTTGAATACTCTGTTAGTTGTTTGATGAGTCTAGTCCTTTTTTAGGCTTTTTTGGCACGTACCGTATGTACGCAACACTTAAAATAGCAAATGTCAAAAATTCACATTTTTCACGTTTGCAGCGGTTTTGCTGAGGACTCATATGGTAATATATAGTCATATAGTAATAATTGTGCTCTGAAATATTCAACTAGTAAATATTCAACTAGTCTATCTGTTAACAGTCGTCGTACCAATATCAGACAGATTAGGTAGAACATAATTCATTTTCCTCAACACCACCATCCCCCCCACTCTACAACACAGCTTTCTTTATGAATATTTATTTGCTTACCGTTTTTGTTTTGTATTTAAAATCAGGGGTTTTATTGCGATCCTCTTCGGTTTGTTCACGTTTTACTCCTGGATCTCTTGGGGGAATAATTTTATTTCCTTAGATGGAGTCAACTTAATTTTTATTTCGATTGTAGTTTTTAATTTTTTTTGTGGTTGACTACTAACAAAAGCAGCCAAGGGTATTGTATGAATGGAAAAAGTCTAGAGAAATTCAATTGTGCGACTACGAAAATAACACACCAACACTAATTTCGTTCTGAGCAACAAGCTAAACTAATGCCTATTCGGCTGTGCTGCAATTCTAGGGGCCAACAACAAAACGCCTTTACAAATTTTTTTGTTGCCTTTTCGAAGTTCGTTTGTTTGCATACAAGCATACGTGTCTGACCAACGACAAATCACCAATCACACACATTCGCATACATTATGTACACACGCATGTGTTTATACGAATACGATATATGTAAGCACACACATTTCAAATATATGTTTCTCATTTCATATAGCACAAGATTCCGTACACCCATACAATGTGTACACGTAAGAGTTTACACAGTTTCGGTGGAATTATTGGATCCCATTATAGAGAATCAGTTTGTATTTTGTGAAATTCCTCATGTTCAGTTTGACATCCCTATTGTTTGTCCTATTTTAAACATGTTAATGTTGCATTTTGAGTATGGAAAATTCTTGGGTCCAACTGGTGGCAAATTACTTTCATGGTCTTTGGATCCATCTAAGGGTAAACGTTCCAGTTTCCTATATACAAAGTAGCCCATTGCGTTACTAGACGAACAGTAAACCTTCCACAAATATTAATGGTCCAGTAATTTTGGCAAATGTGGACATTTACTTATGTGTATACACATTATTCTTTATTAATATGCCACTAACAAACAAACAAGGGAACGTGATTTCTACTCCGCCAAAGACCAAACTCAGAATATCCGAAGCCCAAACTTGCCAAATAAACAAAATGTATTTTTATACCGAACAAACTCGAAAATTCAGCGCAAACTAATATAAGATGTTAGTTTACACTACACATTCCATATCATTGTAATGTATGCATGGTGAGATAATGCAAAAAAGAAAACATTTTTAATTTTTTGGTATCCAAAGTACGATTTGACAAAGCAAACAACTACGTACTTTTTACCTTGTAGTAATTGTAATTGAAAATACCATCAACATCCATTGTAATTATATACACAATATTTCCTATTCAACTTAAGATCGATCTCAACAACAAACCGGTGTATATCGTGTCAAGTGAGAGAGTGCATAAATGGGCACATGTATTTACGTTAAACTGATTCTTTAACTTTTGATAACGGCCTATTGTTTATCACCACTCTATTAAGGGGATACAATTTAAGAGCTCTAGAAGGCGTAGCAGATACTTTTTAAAGTTTTAAATCTATTAGATCTTTTACAACTCATTGATGTATAAATGAGAACACACGCAAAAATGTTGATGCATGATCCACGTTCGCTCGTCATTCAAAATTGTGTGGGTTTATCTTTTGTGTGGGAAACTGTTCTAAATTGAACTGCATTGCATTGCCAGTTTTACTTATGACCATTTCCAGGCGAATTTAAATTGGATAGAAAAATATTGTAAAATTTGGAAATTCCATGCATGCCTACGTAGAGCCTTGATGACATTTCAATAAAAAAATTATCTTCATGCTTATACCACAGAGCAAATAATTTGTTTTATTTTGTATTATATTATACCATACTATCTGTGCTTATACTAAATGCCAAAAATTAAATTCTACCCAACTTTTGCGACTTAATTTTTCAATATGGCTAAGATAATCACATAGGAATTCATAAAAGTCATAAAAGAGAATAAATTAAATTCTTACTCAGAGAGATCAGAAGGTAGACATGTTAAACAACACAAAACACAATTGCAATTTATTGGATAATATAATTAATATATACAAAAGTTCTTTGGTTTTCATTAAAACAATTCAGAAGGTTTCTCATTTTTCCCAAAAACAAATATAAAAAATTCGAAACAAACTTCCAAAGAGGGCAATTAAGTATATATATGATCGTGTTCATACGCAAATCAAACACCTACTCCGACCACAAGGTCTCCTAAAGACAGAGATTGGTCTAAGTATATATTTGCCTGTTCGTGTTATACCAAGCACGTATTTTCTATATTACAATGAGACGAAAGTGCTTATAACACATCGTCTGATAGTTCTCAAATGTCTCAAAGTAAACTGAATTGTTTTCATTATTGTCAAAATTATACATATGTATATTGACTATTTACAGGTGTATGATGGATTCTAAACTGTTCATTAATTAAATGGGGGGGGGATGTCAATACATTACAACATTTCAAAAGGTTTTGAATCAAAACAGAAGTGCGTGTGCGCGGATTGATTTTTGACAGAGCGGAGCCTATTTGATGTTCAAAACTACTTTTTTCTTTTTCAAAAATTGTTCTGAAGGTCCTATATTGTTACACTCTTGAATTGCACCTTAAGGTTTTAGGCTAAAAATTGGCATATATTCAATTCATATTCTAATTTTTAACCTAAAACCTAAAGGTGATATTGAAGAGTGTAACAATGTGGAATCTTTAGAACTGTGTAAATGGGGGATTTGTTAAAGGCGGAAACATCTAGTGTATTATGATTATTATTATTAATTGGCTACGTCGTTCGATTACGTGCAGAAATCACAAAAATATATATATAATACATTATATTATATAAATTATTATTTAAGAGAACCGATCAGACCGATTTGACATTTGTTTGAATTGGTATTTAGCAGTAGAAAACATTAAATTTGTATTTATTTTACAATAAGCCCTTTAATCGTCATCAATTGGATGTAGATTGAGATCGACAGATTCATTTGGTTCCGATATTCGAGCAATACAATCAAGGTATCCAACCGGCCTCTAATAAAAAATAAACAATATATTATTACGAACTTTCGTGAACAGTCTCCGAATGTTCTCCCTAGACCAGCTTTACTTTGAAAAGAAGTGATCTTATAGTCAAATAACAAAGGCTTTGTGTTAGGGCTTTATTCTAAGTTTTAATTTAGAATAAGTTTGTCTGTTACTTGATTTGAAAAATAAAAAACAACGATTTACTAAAAAGTAATTGTTTACCACCTGATGGATGATTTTGTGCTATACAATATATATATAAACTGACAAATGTATTTATAAAGTGGTATAAGGTATAAAGATTACAGTCCCGAAAGTGCCTAATTAAATTGTTTCTCTTCCCATCGGCTTAAGGGTAAATTCCCAATTAAATATAACTTTGAAATATTACCGTTTTTTTCTGTTTGTCTTATTTATTTTTCTGCGCTTCAATATCATTTCGTACAAAGCCTCTAATCCTTCTTGTAGTCCCTCGCCGGTTATTGCACAGGCAGGCTGTATGTACCATCCCTTATATTGGTGGGCATTCGTCGCAGATTGATTATGTGTGTTGACCTTCCGCGTCAGCAATGAATTCGCGGGAGCCGATGTCGGCGTTGTGGCCGCTGACGTTGGTGTAGACTCATGTCTTACCTCTTTCGAATGCTTTGCATGCCTAAAGGAACTACCTGGATCTTGACTATTGGCACGGCTAGAACTTTCATGTGCCAATAGGGACGTGGTTGAAACCGTTATCGTCGGGGAAGACACCAAGGCATAGTGAGGGTTATTGGTTTCCTTAGTTATAGTGCCGCTGCTGATTTCGTCATTGTAGTCGTAGAGCTTGTTGTGTTGTTGCGATTCTAATATACCTCTGCTTCCACTGGTGTCGCTTTTTGTGCTACCAATAATGTTGCCCGTCGACGAGGACGAATTAGCTAACATCAAGTTAATCGCTGGATATTGTAGCTCATGAAGCCCCAATAGTTTCTCCAATTCCTTGGGTTCCCGGGCACCAGGTAAATCTTGCTTATTGGCCAATATTAAAACGGGAACTCCCTTAAATAAGCCATGTGTCATAAAATGATTGGCAATCTAGAATTTTGTTATGTTTACCTGATTGTCGGGACATTTGGCTGTGCGCATAAGTTCCATTTTGGCTTCCTCCATACGTTCCACGTCCACCGAATCAACTACAAATAAAATGCCATCCGTACAGCTGAAACAATAGATTTTAATAACAGATCATGACAGAACATGACATTCTCAGAATAACCTACCGTGTATAGCTACGCCACAGCGGACGCAATTTTTCTTGTCCACCCACGTCCCACACAAGGAACTGCACTCCCTTGGCTTTACCCACGGTTCCTTGAACCTTTCAATTGTCAAATGTTCAGAATGGCATGGCAGATGTTGCCATCTCACATACTCACTTTTTCGCAGTTGAAGCCAATGGTCGGCACAGTGTTCAAATATTGGTCGAACTTCAATCTGTAGAGGGCTGTTGTCTTTCCGGCTGAGTCCAGTCCCAGCATCACCACATGCATAGTTCCCTAAAAGCATACATGTAATACATACAGTCTTTGGTGCGTCTGAGCCAAGCATACCTGTGATGGCAGTGACTCCAAAAATGTTCCACCAGATTTCCCCACATTTGCTCCCATGTTTTTCAAATGTGATTTTTTGGGTTTTGTGATCACAGGATGTAAATTTTATATAACCTTCAATGAACAAATTGGTTCGGTGGTAGGCATACATTCAGACATGGACAGGTTTTCACCAATAGTAAGTTTCGAAAAATGCACTTACATGCCCATTTTTCTTCATATTTGGTTTTGGACAAATTTTGAGCTTATCTGTAATTAGTGGAGAAGAGAGATCCCATAAGAACACACGTAAACCAGAAAAAACACATATAAAATTGGTAATATGTACCATATATACAAATTTACATACATACATCCATAAACTAACCAAATCCAAATTAATTGAAAATATATTAGTCAATTTATAAGCCATTTTCTTTGGGCATTTACCCTATTTGAGACCATAGCCAAAGATATACTAAATTTCAATCCAAATCCAATGATAACTACAATTTATTAAACTATTTTGTATATTTTTCTAATATTATTTCAACGACTCGTCAAAACTAGCGACGGCAAATATTTTTGTAAAGATTGTCGACGTTTATCGAAGCTTATCGATAAATATTAGCAAAGGCAAAGATTGACAAGAAGAATTTTGTCTAGAATCAAATACTCCCTCCTAAAGAATCAAAGTCAATCACAGTTAGCTTTCATCATAATTGATAATTTAAAAAAATATACATTACTGACACTTGATTTTCACTGAATTTCAATAATAAAATTGTGACATATGTCGGGGGACAAAATTAACTACAATTTTCTGTAATAGGGGTACGCAATGATAAATTCTCAATATTTTTTGATATTTTAATGGTCAACATTTTATGACCTTTGTTTTTTGATACGGTGCTTTGAGTTTTCTTTCGCAGTGTGAAAATACATTTTAAAAATTAGAGCTCTAATTTCGCTATAAAATAGGAGGGAATTTATTTAAGTAGTTATTAATGGTAATAGATTGTGATATGTCTCCTTACAAATCGTCTGACTTATTGTTATTGTACATAAGGGTATAGTAATAAGGCGAGAATACAAGTTTAAAAAAGTTAAGGAACATAAGATGTGTGGTTTCTTTTCAGGTGGAAATGTGGCAACACTGCCAAAAACTTAACGACACCAACACACAAATATAATAGGGGGAAATGGCGCGCGTTCAATTCAATCAAATTTTCAAAGCCGGACTATTTCCCCCTTTTATCTTATATATATGTTAATATAAACCATTTGGATGGTGAATCGGCCATAACTTTTGCTATATATGAATTAATTTTGAAAAACGCTTTCGCTTTTCTCAATGTTATTTTAATCAAAAGTCTATATGTAATTCAAAAAGTACGATAACATATGTGATATTTGAGAAAAATTTAATTAAAATTTGTAACATTAATGGTGTGTTTCAAAATTATACACCATAATTCACCTCACACAAATTCAACTTCAAAACAAGACGGCTTCTCAATTTTTCTTATATTTTCTTTGTACGTGTTTGCAAGAGAGTTCAGAGTTCAAAAAGGATGGCTGTAGTCTGTCCTGAACAGTGAGTGCGTGAACGTTAACGGTTTGCGGTGTTGAGGGAGCGATAATTTACCCACATATTTTGAGCATTGTAAGTGTTCGAATTGTTCGAATGAGCATTTTCTTTTAAATATATCGTTTTCCAAAAAAAAAAAAAAGGATTTGCGGCGCTGCAAATTAGGAAAAAACTAAATTTGTGCATATGAAAAAGTGTAATTCCTCGTATAACACAAAACGAGATAAATTGTTTTTTCTGCTTGTTTCGTGTTTGCCGGCTAGTTGACGCACCGGTGGGTGTGTAAATAAATTTGCGTGAGGATTTAATAAAAGAGAGTGTATTTTAATTTCCATAGTAGTATGTGTGTGTGGGTACAAAAGTTAGTGTTTGATGTAAGGATAATTCCGAATTCGTATATAGTTGGCAAAATAGTTCCCATTTTGAGTTGGCGGAATAGTTGCCATGTCGTCACAAACATGATTGGTACCGACATGGGGCCCTCTGATCTATGAAATTCTGGTGAAATTGAGATTTTCTTAAATCATTCGCACACAACAGTTCGTTTGGTTTGCATTTATGGGCGTTTCCATATGTCTATTCTGCTAAGAATTTGAGGGAATAAATTGCATATTGGTTGTCCGTAAAAATCGCCAATATCTCGGTGAGCGACGCACCGCTAGAAACAAGCTGTTAAAACGGTAAATTTTCATGAAATTCGTGCCAGGTTTGACGAGGACAAAAATATGATGGTCACGGCATTTTGAATCGAGATTTGTTCGAGAACAATACAAGGCGTCTGTGCATTTGCCTCTACCTTGTTACATAAATACACACACATACATACCAACATACACAGAGAGCAGAGCCTTTGGGTGTGCTTTGCGCTTTTGTCAGTGTTATGAATGAAAAAGCTTTGCGGCTCTCCGCTTATCTGTTGGGGGTGTTCTTTGCCATAATTATGCTTGGCACGAATGTGAAAAATTTTTGTTTCATTTTTAGAAGCCGCACCATCGAATCCGTAGCAAGTCCTGAACTATCGATAAGACTGTGTCTGTGTGTGAGTTACACGTTACACTGAAAGAATGTCACTGGCGTCGGCAATAAATATCAATGGAAACGCATATTTGAAGTCGCCGCACTCGCTTAATCATGTGGCCTCTTCGTCGGAATCTGGCATTAAGTCACCGTCGTCATCTTCCCCGCTGGCATCGTTCGAACATGGTGGCGGTATCTCGTCCTCGCAGAATGGCTCACAATGCACTGATGCGGACCTAAAGTCCTCTGCGATGGACCACCACAACATCGGCAGTGGTTATGTAGAGAAATTCGCAAACGAACCCCTGCTTGCTGTATTCTCATCTTCCCACACCTCGCCCCAAGTAGCCTTGAATGAGTTCAGAAACAGCGCTGCACTTCGCAATGCAGAACATCAGCAGAATCCGCAGATTTGTTCAGACGATGAAACGCGAGCTTACCAACTCGCTCTGGAATTGTCAATGGTAGACTTGGATGACAGACCGATTGCGACGCGGTCACTCGCAATGAGCGAACAGGTCATGCACATGCAAAACAACAGCCAAGCGCAGCCAGAATTTACTTTTGATTCGTTGCGTGCCATCAGTGCCGCGGTGGCCGCCGTCGCCCAGTCAACAAATTCTTCTCACACAAATCTGATGAACCTTAAGGAGGGTACGCGTCGAAACGGATTCCCGGAATGCGATGGACCTTTGCCGTCGCTCGAAGATCGAACCAAAAAATCCCAAAACATGACTGAATGCGTGCCAGTGCCAAGTTCTGAGCATGTCGCAGAGATTGTTGGGCGTCAAGGTACGTACAATTTCAACGTTCCTCTCAAAAGTATGTAAAATGTTTACTCTGTATGTATGCTGTGTTAAAAGCGCATCTGCTGCATGCATATTCTGTTTTGTTTTCATTTTGTTTGCTGGATGTTCAAGCTTGTGTGTGTTTGCAAAGACGCAGCGGTTATTGAACTTGCTATTACCGAAGAGAAGAGAAACGTAAAGAACAATGAGCGCGCGCAAAAACATGTTATTGATTTCAAAACATTAAAAGTGAGAAGCGACAGAGACAAACGTATACTCTACACTTCCAAATAGGTATACAGAACTCGAATTTCCCGCAATTAATTCTAGCACATAATTTTCAGAACTTTTATGTTAACGACAACCGATCTGTTTCCCGTTTCTTATACATACATATTCATACTCTATTCAGAGCACACACTCGTAAGCATTCACACAAATGACAGATGTCGGCTGCATTGTTTCTGTTTGCAGCTGGTAACGTGCCGTGCCTGTGTTGTGCAGTATATGTATGTATGAATACTTACTGTTAGCCATACATGAAAGACCATGCAATTTTATCTATACAACATTTTGGAAACTTCGATTGTACTCGATTTTTTTGTAAAATTTTTATATTAGAAAATTTTGCGAAATTGCTTTTCGAAACGTACCACATATTTAACTTGATAAATATAAAATGCTCTTTTCGTCCTTTTGTAAACTTTGTGAAATAATAATTGTTGTCTTTTTTAAGGTTGTAAAATTAAAGCGCTTCGAACAAAGACTAATACATACATTAAAACACCGGTGCGAGGGGAAGAGCCGGTATTCGTGGTGACTGGTCGAAAGGAGGATGTGGCAAAAGCTAAGCGTGAAATTATTTCGGCGGCCGAGCATTTTAGTTTCATACGCGCCTCAAGGCGGCCCTTCGCCGACGGAAACTGTGCAAACGGAGCCGAGCTAAGCGGAGTTAGCGGCGCCGTTGTGAACAGGGTCTTGCCAAAGGGACCATCGAGCGGGCCCCCATTACCAGGGCAAATTACAATTAAGGTGCGTGTTCCATATCGAGTTGTTGGCTTGGTGGTCGGACCGAAAGGGGCCACCATCAAACACATCCAGCAAGAGACCCAGACCTACATTATAACGCCGTCGCGCGACAAAGAGCCCGTTTTCGAGGTAACCGGCTTACCCGATAACGTTCAATCGGCCCGACAACAAATAGAATCGCACATTGCTTTGCGGACAGGAAACTTGCAAGCCGAGTCGCCGATTCCGCCGGCCTCCGAAGTCGTCACCATCAGTCAGATATTCAATGACGAAATTAATTCGGATTTTTTAGCTTCTTTATATAGGAATGGTGTTTTCGATTATGTGGTGGACGGAGAGAATGCCATAAGTGGAATGTCGCAGATCGCTGCTTCAGCGAACGCCATCAACAAAAGTGGTAGCATCCAACAATTGCTAAAAACTGCAACCACTTCCCCCCACAATATACAAATGTTGAACGGATTGCAAAATTCTGACTACATCAGCATGGGTGCCAACAAAATGGGAAATTTAAATGATCAAGAGAACGTTCATCCATTGCCGCACAAACTGAGTTTCCCTCAATGCCATGAGGAAAAACTCAACGACTTCAACATGAGTGGGGTGCCAAAGGGCCACGAAACTCAGATGTATTTGCAGGGTGCAATGCGTTCGTGTTCATCGGCTTCGTCAACCACATCATCAAAGAGCACCAATTGCAGTCGTCCGGAGTTGGTCAACATTTGGAAAGGTGTCGTGGAAGTCGACTCCGTAGACGTCGATGAGGGTATTGGCGAGTCACCAAACATTTGGAAATTGCCAGTCTCGTTGACCGCACTTACCGGCACCAATTCATCGCCATCGACTTCGATTAGCCCCACGGACTCTCTGCTGGGCGAAATGACCTCCTCATCCCACTACAATTTCAATCAAATTACCGCCTCTCAGCTTGATACAACAATGCAGAAAATCATGGAATATTCTCGGCGGGAATGCTTGATATGCAATAACAAAAAAGTAACCGCCGCCCTGGTGCCGTGCGGTCACAACATGTTCTGCATGGAATGCGCCAACACAATATGTTGCTCCACGGATGCAACATGTCCGATTTGCAATTTACCCGTTTACCAGGCAATGCGTATATTTTCGTGAACAACAAATGGATGTATTTCCGAACATTCACCGTTCGTACGTTGAACAATTCATAAAATGGTTATGTGAAGATATGTTGTTTTGTGTTATTAATAACTCTTTATCATACAGTTATCTAATGAACTGAGGCATCACGTACATGTAAGTTTTTTTGTTGAACTTTATTTAATTACGTTAATTTGGTTGTGTTGTCTATATATCGTAGTGTATCGAATAGTATTGTAGAACTTAATTAACCCTTGAGTGTAAAAAAACTACCATTGGCATTGCGTTTTACCGACTAGAATGGGCAACAAATAAGATAAAAATAATACAGAATCGAGATTTAGAACTAAGTATTTATCTCAATATATATATATATATATTTATGTTATTTTTGTAACTTATTTATTAGCGTGTAGTAAATTATACATACAATATTTAATATATATATTTATACATATATATATATATATATATATA
>JXPZ01008894.1:499-12428 GCA_001014575.1 Themira minor
CTTTTTTAAATTTTGTCAATACAGTGCTGTCGGCTTCAAAGGACTATGATTTAACAGTTTGTACTTTATTATAGCAACAAAATTAGCTTTTCTTTAAGTAAGTGCACGTATGTTCCTAGACATACATATGTGATTATGGATGCTTACATATTATGCCATTGTGGAAATATATATAATATGACAATAATTGATATAATGACAATAATTGAATATAACGAAATTATTCAATCAATATGTATCGTCAGTACTTTGCAGATCTTTCCTCCATTAAGCCTTGGGTTTTTTGGTTGGATGATATAATACAAACCAGCTCCCATAAGTGGGATTGTGCGTATTTGCATATTAAACAATTTTAATTTTATTAACATCGAGTTTATTCAGAGCATAAAATATAACCGGACATTGAGAAAACGAACTTGAATAGCAAATATATTAAGGTTAATATCAAATAAGGCAATAAGATGTTCATGATTGGATATCGTTTCAGTTTCTCAGCTTATATTAATATTAAATACATATTTTTGAATCGTTGTTTGTGTTGCAGATACATTTTTATACGAAAACATATAATACAAAAAATTTACCTTATTAAAATTATTGCTTTCAATCGCTTAAATAATTTTAACAAATTTAATATTACTACATATTATTACAAAAAAATGTTACATGATTCCACAGGATCCTGTTTCCTTGCGTACTATGACCTCCTTTGAGGAGTGCTTTCTATTGAACGTTATCGAGTCATTGGTTAACTCGGAACAATCATGCCCAAAATTTTCAGTGGCATGATTGCCCATTGACCAGCTTCTATTCCCCAATGGACTTATCGGAGGTTTTGCAGAGTCTTTCAAATTCAAAGTGTTGATAGTGTTGATGAGTTGAGTATTTGTACTTGAAACGTCAGATATTTTATTACAATCATCTGATTTCCGGATAGAATTCATATTATTACTGCTCGTCATTGATGATATAAGATAGTGTTCCAACATATAAATTTGGGGTTGAATAGAAATCATAAATGGCTGATATAGACACTGCCCATCAAATGACCATTGGGTTAATTTCTTAAGCGCAGATTCAATACGTTTGCATGTACCTAACGTCTCAGATCTAATGACCACATTTATTATTCTACTAATGGAAGCGGCATCTTGAAGTAAAATGGACAGTATTAACGCATAGTCAATGCAATTTGCCTCTATAAATAGTTGTAAAAGATACCTCATCTTTATACTAATTTTATCGCTTAAAATTTTCGGTAATATATTGGCTTCCGTCTGATCAATGCAATTGAAAACTAAAGATCTCGCTAAGAACGCATCACCTGATTTCATCATATCGTCGTGTGTTGAGAAAACCTTTCTGTAGTGAGGATTGTCCAAAGAATTCGATGGGGATTTTTCACAAGGGTTCGAATTAACGGAGTTTGCCAAAAATTGCATTTCTACGTCTTCTTTTATTGAAGGAATATGCATTGTATTTATTTGGCCATTATTGGTGCTGGTAGGAGTATCCATCTGTGCTAAACTAAAATATCCAGATTCAGAAGTTTGACTTGAAGTGCGGTTCTGTTGGCTAAGGTGGTTATCCCAAGAGTATTGATGTTGAAGATGTGAATACTCCATAGATGCGCAGCTTATTATAGATTGTTCATTTTCTGTTATCTGCAACGGTGCAGTCAAATGCAATTCCTCGTGAAGAGATATCAAAACGGAAACATAATCATACAGCTTTGCGGTACGATCGGCTTCATGCGAAAGCCAACTTACCAAATGAAAGTCAAGAAATGCGCTCATATAACCCAAATCGATAATTTTGAATTGTTGTAAAAGTTTTTTTGCATGTTGTTGCAGAATAGTTTCAATGCAAAATGTCTCTTTGCGGTCTTTGTTAGAACTACTACGTTCAGACTTACGCCGTATTACCAATTGGCCGGCAGAATTGGAAGTACCTATCGAAAGCCCTGTTTCGTTTCCCGAAGTGACCGACGCTACCGTACTGGATGTGCCAGGTTGTACTACAGCCGATGACTTAGAGTCTTTAGATGAATTCGAGTTGACAACAGTTGTAGAAAAGCTACGTTCACGAGCGATTGGTCCAAGAATTAAATTAAATACCTCTGGATTTTGATTAACCTGTGATTGTGATTGTGAAGGAGGTGCTATTTTTATATTAACAACCATTGAAGAGCGTGGAGAGTCAATTTCATTAGGATCAATAGCTTTCAAAAAGCGCACCAAATCTTTTGCGAGATCCCATTTACTGTTCTGTAAAGCAATATCCAACAACAGTGTTGCATATTGCTTACTTACGACTGACGGCTCTAAATTTTGTAGAATAATCAAATAACTAGCAGCGGTTTCTAGCTCTTCTGATTGTAAACACTGCTGAAACAAGTCTTTAGGTTTTCCAGCTACTGAAAACAAATAGGGCCACAAAGCTATCTCAGTTTTACGGGCACATTGGACAATTGTTTGTAAGTAGACCGGGAATTCACGTATAAAATCCAATATGCTAGGTAGCAGAGCATCCGGAATTGGTTCCTTGCTTGTGGCTTCTTCTTCGAGGACTTCGTGTAATAACAGCTCTAGCGAATGCGAGAAATACGGCAAAGACCGGCATGACTTGGCAATCTCCCAAGCACTATAGCCTAGGTTTCGTTTTATCAATTGTCGTAATATCTTGTGTAGGTATACTTGTGATTTTCTTTCTAACAGACAAAATGGTAAAGCAAAATGCGATTCACATCCGTTCGTGTACAAAGTTGTCTCGTTTTCCACGCCCAAAACAACGACATTATCAAAAAGTATTACCAAAGGATACAGTCGAAGTGGAAACGACAGCATTATTCGCTTTGACATGAATGTGTGCAAACGTTGTGGAACATCAGGTACTTGTTGATTTAACTGCGGCAGAATAGGTAACCATACTCGCATACCATGGGCACCTGAATATAACCACAAGCAATCTCTCATCGGACCTCGCTCTGCAGAGTTAGATAGCCAAAATGACTCCACACAAGAAGCAAGACAAGAAGCCATTAAAGAGTTTATGACAGTGTTTCGTGAGTCACGTTGAATCATTAAAATACGACCACACACATTAGCAATAATTGTTTCAGCTGCATCATTCAACGTTGATGTAGATGCAGTATTAGGTTGAGATTTCATGGTAATATCATTCTTGAGGTTAGTAACAGTAAGAGAAACAATGCAAGCTGGATGAATGCATATGCTCTTAACATCTACTTCGTAGGCACAAGCGACGTTCAAAGAATAAGGGTTATGGCATTTCAGAACAAACAAACTGACGATACCATCCGCAGTTAGTACGATCAATTGATCCCGGAACATATTCAATGAAATAACTGGTGCCCTAACTTGGATTTTATTGCCATACTGGTTGTCCAGTTTGCATTGTTCGGGATAGCAACGTATTTCATCAGTACGATCTAACAACGAGTAACAGCCCATTATAATAAATCCTTTCCACCAGATTAAGCCACCTGATACAACGAAATCTTTTTCTTGTGTCTCGTTACCAAATAATTTCCACTTTTTTGTTAGTATGGAATAATGGGCCAAACCTGTTCGACCAGCTACAGCTAAATGAAGGCCTTGTTCGTCGATGGCGGAATACCGAATTGGCCAATTTGTAGATGCATAAGTCTGAGGTAACTGTAACACTGTCCAGTACTTACTTTCCGAAAGAATACTTGATATGTTAACAGATTTTTTCACTTCCATGTTGTCATTTTCCAAAGTTGTTCCAAATGTTGATAATGGAGTCGCCAAATTGTTCGTTTCTACAGTTTCCACTGATTGAGAGTTTGGAAATACCGATTTTGAACCGAAATAAATCATTTCAAGATTGTTGCCCTGATTCAGATACAACGTATCGTCGCCTAAAAACGAATAAGAATTAGTAAAATGTTATTAGTTGAGAGAATGAACTATTAATCTATTTACCTTGAAGAAGAACATGAGAGTGAGAAGCCATAGACGGATTCATGGCCAAGGTACTTTTCACAAAATTGAACTGAAGAACATTTGATGATGTCAATTCCTGACTGTCAACATTCTTACAGCAAGGTTGACATGTCATAAAGAGCTGATAGCCCTCTGTAGACCACTCTAGCCTGTGTACTTGCAAAGGATTACAATTTTGCAGATCCACATTTAATCCAAAGTCCCAACTTAGCGTGGACATAAGTAGAGCGCCAAACGTACTCCATAGCGATATTCCACCATTATGCCATGCAACCACGAGAACACAACCATCCGGGCTCCATTTTAATTCGTTAACCGAACCCAAACTACCTGGTAAAACGCTATCATTTAGCGAAAGACGATGCGAATATTCCAATCCACCAGTGGTATCTTCAATAGCATATACGTTAACATCACCATTTTGTCGTCCATATGCCATTAAACGAAATTTATGGTTGACGCTGCAGACGGTTGCGTCCTCTACATCCGACACCCAAAAACCATGTATATTTTTAGGTTCAAAACGTAAATGTCCAGCTTTTAAAAACGCAGCACGCTTGTCGTTAAATACAGCCGCACACCCTCCAATGAATGGTGAATACTCTAACGCGGCCACATAAGAGTTGTCCCCAAGGGGCGGTAAGCTTTTTAAATTACTATTCTGATTCATATTGAAGGGAATGTTTCGAAGATTTATCATGACGAAAGCGGATCCCGTAGTACTCTGCCCATATGCGTTTTCCGATACGTCCAAATTGGATTTACTATCAGTGGATAATGTCCTTAATTCGGACCATTGCGTTCGTATTAATTCGCATCTATCAGTTGCTATTAATAATTCACTTAGACTAATGCAACATACAGTTGAGATTATAGCATTTAATGTAACGCCGCAAATCTCGTGCAAGGAAAGTCTGGGTATATTTTCCCTTATAAAAAGTTCTGCAGAATCTCTTTTAAGATTGGAACTTGGTGGGTCTACTTGTGTGAGAATACTTGTTCCGTTTGCTTCAAAATCAATTTGATAAAGGAGAAGTGCACCAGACTGAGTCAACACCGCTATTTCTCGTGAATCAGGCTTCCATACAATGAAATGGTTTTTCCCAAAGGCTTGCAGGGAAGCCATATTCCGCTTATAATAGGTTATTGGAATTATCGGGTTTGTATACCAAATGCCTAAAAAGTCATCTCCAATAACAGCAACTAATATTTTAACAGCATCGCTGCATATGTGATTTATAGAGACATTTACGCCTGGCATTGCCAAGTTTAATGCCTTCGGCCATCCGATGGGAAAATACATTTTGTAGAAACTAAATAAATCGCATTGTAGTGTTATACTTGAATTTAGCATATAAACTAAACTTACAGAATGATTTTTTAAATTTTTTAAGTTATTCAGTATCAGTTGTGTGCAGGCCATAAATTATGGTTGAAATTATTTGTACCACTAATAATGTAGTGGTAAATAAGCACTTGTTACTGTTGCCTTAGTTAAATATTCGGATGCACATCATAAAAAAAATTATGGTTTGTTTTTTAAATTTAATCATTACTTCAATGAAGAAAAAATATATACAATGCACATATACCAATTATTTATTAATGTAATAAAATATTGTTTAATATTGTCTTGTCATCCATGTTTTTTGCCACTGCCTAAATAAACATGTATATTCTGCAATGTTGCAATATAATCCCTTAAAATAATCGGTGGCACCATCGATTGTGCCTAAATAACGTTGCTTTCACATAGAGCTGGTCAATACTTTTACCGATAAAAATCTTTGTTCAGACGAATTTTTCACAATTTGTGTTGACAGTCTAAAGTGGAAGAAAAATCAGTGCAAAGCCTGTGTTCAGTGGTCAATATACACCAGCGAAGTCAAAAGGGGTCACCAATGATTGAAAATACGTCGGAGTCCAAGGTTACACCGTCGCGCACTCCTCAGCAGCAGCAACAATAACAACAGCAGCAGCAACCACACCAGCAGCCCACCTTATCGTGGTTCCTCACTCCACCTAGGGCTGTTTCAACACCATGACAACATTGTTGCAGTTTAATGGTCTCTAAGGAAAGATGACGGATACATCCGCTGGGTTATACGGTCCCATTTATTTGTAATTTGGGAATTCTGATTCCCATTCATTGACAAGGTTGATTATTAGACGGGTCGCACACAATTGGAGATTACGCATTGATTTAGTAAGATCAAAATAGACTATTCATAACTATTTATTCATAATATATATTTAAAATCATAATATATAATGGTGTAAACTATATGATCGGAAAGTCATTAATATCTGCATCTCCTACATCCATTTCTTTTAAATATCCTGGATTCATCTACTCCCACTCCTCAAATAGTGCCGCACTTACCTCCAGGTTACTGGTTACTACTATTGGATATATCGATTTATTAATTCGATGCATCGATAATTCATGACATCGAAAATGTTTACATCGAAAACTTTCATTTAATATAAACGTAATACGAAGACATTGATTCATACATATATGTATGCCTAAACCAATTCGTGTTGTAAATTTAATTTTATTTTCATTTCCCTAACTATTTTATATTATTGTTTTATGTATTTATTCATACTTAAAGTGGTTTTTGTTCACAGAGGGACTTATTACCGAATTTGTAGTATATGAGAATAAATAGTTCTATCAACGATTGCGTATTAAATGCGTAGTAATTTTATTTTGTCAGTTAAAGATGAATAGAGAAAAATTATTTTTATAAAAGCTTTACTTGCAAACTCCTACTTAATAAAGGTTATTATAGTATATATTATATATACAAAAATAAACAAAGAATGCCAACAAACGAACAGATGCGCAATTTGCGCCAACTCATCGAAATGTTTGGGAATGTACCTGTAGAACAAATAAAAGAACTTTGTGAAAAAAATAAATGGAACAGTATGTATTGTATATTAGAAATTGCCCATTAACATACTTTTGTAAATTTCGCAAACAGTATTACATGTAAAAAATAATAATCTTATTTAACGCTTCAGTTGAAATGTGCATTGATGAGTTGGTCAACGATGAAACACAAGAGCTGGGAAACATGCCAAATCAACAACAACAACGTGGAGCAGTCCCTAAAATGTTTATCAATACTAAGAAACCTGAAACCCAAATACAATTGATCAACAGTAAGCCGTTTAAAGAGAATACTATTAAAAAAAAATAAACCATATCGTATCATTAGATGCCGTCATTGCGGAGACAAGAATTTTGGATCAAATCCTATGTGGTTATAAAGTAATGATTTTAATGCGAGGAGCACCGGGCAGTGGAAAGACTTTACTGGCTAAAACAATATTAGAACAATTTGTATCTCATGATTCTAAATGCAAACCATCCAATTTTATACTGAGTACCGATGATTTTTGGATTCAGTCCAATGGTCAGTACATATTTAATCGCGACCGATTATCCGAGGCCCATCAATTTAATCAAAATCGAGCCCGTCAAAAGGCTTCAGCAGGCTGCAGTCCAATCATTATCGACAACACAAATATAATGATTTGGGAAATGATGCCTTATGTAGAAATCGCTGTACGACACTCGTACATTGTGGAAGTGCTCGAGCCGAATACTCCGTGGCGAAACTCAGCTAAAATTTTAGCTCAAAAAAACAACCACAGAGTTCCACGCGATTCTATTCAAAATATGTTAGATAAATATGAGATCTCCACACCTCAACAATTAATTAATGTAGGTAATACAATGCAATTACTAGGAATAACTTTCAACTTTTTTTCATTATGTATTTGCAGATGCTAAAGAGGACAATGTATAGAGAGCCCATACCTCAATATCGCTCATATCCTCCCTTTAAACCGTTAAATGTGCAAGAATCACACAATTACACAACTCAAACCCAACCGCAATTTGACTCAAAACAAACTCGGGACTTGCAAGTTAAAAATAAAGAATGTATAAAGGAAAACAAGAACGATTTACAGTATTCACAAAAACCGGTATACATCAATGAATATATATCTAAGTACTCTGGTGAAGAGAATGTTGACTTTGATAACAATGACCTTAAGGGAGCAATTAGGAGAAACAACATATTAGATGGATATAAAGGCCAGTCTATTTTCAAGCGTGATAGTTGTGAACATGATTCAATAACATTTAAAAATGATTCTGACGATAAACATGCTTGCAGCGACCTTAATTACCCAAGTAAAAATGTGTACGAATATGATGAATGTGAATACACCTTTAATGTTATGGAAACTGAAAAAAAAAACTTAGGGAATAGAACTTATTGCAGAAAAAAATCACAACACAAACAAGTGGATTCGAACAGCAATGAAAACTTTAGCACAGATAATAGTGACGAATTTTTGTCTTTTAGATTGTCTAGCAAAAATACACTTTCGTCTTGTCATTCTCCAACCCCAGCTTTATTAACAAAAAGTTCCAATGATATGAACCGAACTCTTTTGAATTTACTTGAAAAGAAGCCAACTGTAATTGCCCAAGATAGCATTTCAATGCCGATTGATCGGCCCATAAGCTTTAAAAAGCTTTGTGAAAAAAATCCATTAACACGTCACAGTGTCGATTGTGTAAATGAACATCCATCCTTTGTGTCATTCAGACAAATTTACCCAAACAAAGACTTGGCAGGGTTATGGGATTTGTTTGTAAAGTGCAACGGGGACATTGATTGGGCTATAGACATACTTCTTCGAGAATCGGAAATGTCCGACGTTATTCAAGACGGAGAAGACGTTAAGTATTTAGATGATTTTATATGTCAGTGTAAGAAACATGACAATGGTGTTGTCATCCCAAATAGCAATGTACAAATAGAACTACCCAATTCATCATCATCTGGATATAATCCAAAACCACAACGCCAGCGCAAAAACCGACATAATTCAACAATTACACCGGAAATAATGGAAATGAAGGCAACATTAGAGAACAAGATTGTCATAAGTGACGAACACTACACAGATAACATAAAGAAAATGCGTTATAAGAATAATGACGGTATGAGTTCGATGAACGATAGCAGGAAATCCTTACGACATATTGGTACACAAACTGATTCAAATGGAGAAGACCCATCAGATGAAGACAATTCGATTAATTTACTTGAGGTTACTTTTGACGAAAATATTATAGATCAATTGAACTTAGCTTTTCAAACAGAACTGACTATGGGCCAGACTACGTCGAAATTTCCATCTATGAAAGTATTTGTGCCGCGACATCTAGCTAAGGAGCTTTATATGCTGTGGATAGAATCTGTATCCAATTTCATGGAAGAAGAGCGCCAGCAAACAATTCGTGAAGATGAGCAATTCGCTCGCTTATTAAAGAATCCGAAATATCAAAATTGTAAGGAGGTTCCCAGCAACTTGACAGAGCTATTAGATATGGAAATGGCATTAATGATATACAACAATGATAAAGAGGAATTACGCAACAAAAAGGAGGAAAAGTATATTGACTTGGCTACACATTTAAAACGAATGAAATTAAGCGAGATGTTCGTAGACATTCCACGAGAAACACTTGAAGATATTCTGTTATCAAACGACAATGATTATAGTCACACCGTGGAAATGCTGAGCAAAATGAAAGACAATACACAAATGGTCATTTGTGAAGAAAAAGATCTAATTGAGAGAGTAATACGAGAAAATGAATTGGTAAATTATGTTTTATAAGTGTATATACACACTTTTTACATACACTTATAAGCACTGTAATGCCTACTAGGAGTACATCCTTGTATGCCCAATGTCCTTCTGTCTGTTTGTAACTTTCTCATGAAATCAATCAGGGAAACATGTTATAATGGACGTCTCAGATATTTCCTATGTTTGTTGTCTGCCAGTTTGAGAAATAAAGTTCTTACACATCTTATGTGTTGAAAGCTTCGGCAAAACTATTTTCATTTACACAGTAGAATTTTTCGGTTATACTAATAAATTCAAAAATTTCTATTTAATAGCTAAATGAAGAGATGGGCAACTGGTATAAAACGGATGGTCTTTTAAAATTGGATGTGGAATCACCACGTATAGTGAAGAGGCCGTTAGATCAAACAAAAAACATTAAAACAATACACAATGATACTGAACAAGATAGCAGTGAACACTCAATTCCTCCTGAAGAAGCGAAACGGTTAGCACTAATCAGCTTTGAAGAGGCAAGGAATATGGCTGCACATCATTGTCAACTAAAAGCTGAATGTTATTACAAAGCTAAAGAAGCCATACAGAAGGGAAATGGTGCTGTGGCAATGTTTTATTCAGAGGTGGCGAGTCTTCATACGAAGAAAAAAGATATGTACAATCATATAGCTGCAAATGCAATTGTCAATGTGCATAAATACACGCAAAACAATCCGGATCTACTTGATCTTCATTACTTACATGTACGAGAGGCTTTGAGTTGCTTGGATGTTTTCCTTGACCATCACATTACAAATTTGAGAACGTTGTCACGGCCATATAAACATGTTTTTGTCATAACCGGACGAGGTTTGCATAGCGTTCGTGGTGTATCTACCATTAAGACCAAAGTGAAAACACGACTTAAGGATCGAAATCTTAGGTGAAAAGTCTTTTAAATAATAAAAATTTTTAATAATATATATATTATATTTTAGATGGAGTGATGTAAATCCTGGTTTATTGAAAATAAAATTATTTTCGGGATCCAGACATTCCAAAAATTTTGGTTAAAACTTAATTTCTATTGATGGACAATAAATTTTACCGTCTTTATTTTAAATTACCAATATTTTAACCCTCCAACCAAGCCAGTCGTTTATTAGTTATTCCTTAGAGCAAAAAAAGGCTATTTGTACCAAAGTCTCTGAACCACTCTGTTTACCAAACTGTGGACATTAAAGGTTTCCATATCAATTAACAAATAGACTCCGATTTAGAATACGTATGGGTTGTTCGGGACTCCAACTGATCATTATAAGTGTTATGGCAATGCGAACAAACTCCACAAAGAATTCGTATTAAAAGGTCAAATACAATTGCTAAACGTACTAAATTCTATGGAAACTGTAAATTAAATGTTTCACACAAGTGGCTTTAAATTAAACATCTGTAAACAGTTTTTTAAGTAATTAGAATGTATAAGGAACGGGAAAATACAAAATATATAAACAACTAAAACCTTTTTTTCAGTTAAATTCGGGAAGTGAACGAATTATTCAAAACAACAACTTACCGTAGACTTCATATCTGAATCTTCATTGTTGGCATATTTTCAAACATAGAGTCATTTTAGTGTTTNGGCATATTTTCAAACATCGAGTCATTTTAGTGTTTGGAGACAAAGAATACTCCTAGGGGACTGTCTGGTGAAAAGAGTGGTTGAGGAGGTAACTTTAATTCTTGGATTTAAGAAAACGCTAAACCGGATTTGTGACCTGTAGCATTGTCTTAATGGAACCTGCAATACAACGGATTCTGCCCTTTCTGTTCAGTGCTTTAATATACATCCGTTTCCGGTGTGATAGTGATAAACGATTTCATTCAATGTATGAATTAACGAGAGAACTCAGATTTATTTCCCCGTGTTTTCCATTGTGTGTAATTCAAACATACAATAGGCATTTATTTATGCTCATTACTACGGCACAATTTCATGCAAAAATCGTATACAATTTTATAGATTGTCAACAGCTTCTAGCGTAGTTACCTCGTTACTCAACCACTGCTGGTCATTTCAAGTAAACAAACCGTCGGATTTTTCTGGGACCAACCTCGCAGAATGAAAGTTCGTAATATTTAAAATTAACTTTTTGATAATTTTGTTAACCCCACAGTAAACCTAGTAAACAAAAAGACTTTTAACTAGTTTTTATATTTAATTTTTCTATTAACTTGAACGTTATATCCATAATTATAAGATAATATATTTA
>JXPZ01008894.1:12479-27726 GCA_001014575.1 Themira minor
TTTTTAATTTAATTTATAATAATCATCTGTCTATAATACACATGTATTTTTCACAATTTTTTTACATTTTTGTCGATACTATTGGGTTTATAAAATAGACATTAATTTTTGTGGAAGATTGTGAATCGCTTACACTATTTTGGATTTGTATGCTTTAAGGTTCTAAAAGGGAATTATAATTTCATATTATTGGATTAGTTGAGCTTTTATTAGACACTAATGTTTTAGACTGTTTAGATATATTTAGTCGATTTAACGCAATTTTTTCAACAAAACTGGATCGCGATCGCATGCTACTGTTCATTTGAACTAATTTGGCCGGCCTCGGTGGAGTGCTAAGAAATACATCTTCAAATATTGTTTCCAAACTGTTATGACGACTTAAACCTTCCTCGCCATCGCTAGGCGGAGTAATTTGAGAGTTAATTTCATGAAGAGTAACAAAATCTGATTTAGATATTGGGCTGATTGGGCTTTCGGCTATATACATTGATATATTTTTTGGTGTTTGCACATCACTGAGCGCGTTTTCTTCATTGCTTATAGGCGAAGGTGTACGTCCATGCGGTGATATTAGCCGAATCTCGAACACCGGCAGCTCATCGGAATCACAGAGACGGTAGTTAAAATTATCGACCTCACGGTCAATAAGCAGTGATACAGATAGATCACTCTCACTAGATGAAGATGAACATCTTGAAAATGAATTATTGTGCAAATCTGTGACGTCTCTATTTGTGTGTCTTAGTTCTTCATCGTTCATTGCTGTTTTCTGTAGTATTATGTCGTTGCAATATCGAATTCTAGTATATTGTTGACCGAAATTACAGCATTCGTTTATCGAACGAAAATTCCTATTTTATGATTCAATCACGAATATACGTTAATATACACATTGGTAAACTGAAAAAGCAACTAGCATCAACTATCAAATAACTATGAAAATGAAGTGTTTTTTTGATTTTTTTTTTTTTACGTTTAGGCATCAATATATAGTGCTGCCAAGTAAGAGAAATGAAAGGTTATTGTGCATTGTGTGGAATTCACAGTGTTCAATTAATTATAACATTACGAACATGTTGAATTTCGAGGCAACAGCAGTATGGTAATAAGGACAAAGCTAAAAAACAGTCTTCAAACGATACCATAAATTGCGGTTCAGTTCTAAAAATAGGACATTCGTTTGTTTTCTCCTTCTTCCAACAATCTTCTCGGTGTGGCGATTGTAAAAAGAAACGGCAAAAACTGATTTCTTCTACAATAACTGTGCAGAACAGTGGATTAATTTTTCGTTCGAAATCTCTTTTTGATGTTGTTGTTATTATGGGATAAATATGTAACCAGTAAAAATAAATTTATAATTTGAAAAATAACAAGAAGAAAATACGAAACCCAGATAAGATTCCACCAAAAAACCACTTAAGCCCGAATTATGTGCATTCAGCCAAAGCCGAAGTTATATTTTCCATAGGGAAATAGTCTCGTTACAGGTATTCAGTTTTATTTATACCGCAACTTCAGAAGATGTCCTATCCCATCCGATGAGCTATCCACCGAGAAAACCTTCCGTGACTTCATCCGTAAATCAGCCGCACGTCACATCCTAGCTGGTAGACGACCAAATATCAGGGCCCACTTCATAGCTCGGCTGAGAGGTCAGCAAACTGGTCAACGAACACACCCCGTTCCCTCGACAGTCGGTTCTCAGCACCGGACCGACCCAGAAACCCCAAATTCCTGGCCAAGGACTGTCACCCCAGCACTCCGAAGTGTTTGTACAATATGTGTTTCTTTACGAACACACCCACACCAATGAGCTGTGCGATTCAGTAAATAGATACCTCCGTGAGCTAACGAGCTATTTCCATCAGAGGAACCTCGAAGTCTCCCCTTCGAAATCCTCTCCGACACTCTTTACCACATGGACTAAAGAGGTACACGAGCAACTGAGTGCAACGGTCGACGACGTCCATATTCCGACCAATTCTCACCCCAAAATACTGGGGGTTACATTCTAAAGTCTCTTTATGTCCCCTGCGTATGCCACTGCAATCTGCGACAAAATGCGAAGTAGAAACAAGGTTCTCAAGTCACTTGCCGGTAGTACTTGGGGTATGGACAAAGAATCCTTGCTAACTACATATAAAGCGATTGGCCGGCCAGTGGTTAACGAGTGACAGCCCTTTAACGCAGGGCTGTGTTCTTGCGCAGACGTTATGTAGACGCAGACGGGCTGCGTTTACATGACTTCAGAGCAGCGTCTTCACGATGAAACTAAGATCCTTACAGTCAAGGAACATAACCTCATCCTTTGTAAGAAGTTCCCACCTGGCATCCCACCACGTTGATCACCCAAATCGACGCTGGACGGAACTGGCCCCTCCGTATAGGAATGTCAGGAAGGATCTTCGTATGTACTAGGGCGAGATCCAGGAACATTTGGCCCAACGCCTGGATGAATGCTCGTACAGAGCAGCTCTGCAAAATATTCATCGGGAGACGATGACGAGAGCGCTTGGTGGCCGCCCCCCTCTCATAGCGGACGAAGATCGCACCTTATTACGTAATACCAGAGGGGTACTGGCCCAGCTCAGGTCCGGATGGTGCACTCGTCTCAACTCCTACTGGTCTAGGATAAACGTCACCATTCCGGGCCAATGTCCCGCATGTGGAGGTGGTCCACACGACGTTGCTCACCTTTTCGGCTGCCCGGCAAACCCGACCCCCCTCGATCCCAGCTGCCTATGGACAGCCCCCATATTGGTGGCCCAATTCCTGCAGCTGGAAACGGAACCACAAGATTCAGATAGAATCTAGCTTAACACTATTGTACAGCATTTTTCAGGAACACCCCCGAAGCAAATGGATGGAATATTTGAAGTCATGCAACCTTAGCGAGGTCTAGAGACATCTCCAAAACTTGTCTCACTCTTACCATAGCGGATGCCTGGATGGCAGTTAGAGTGGTCCCCCTTCTGAAACCCGGACCTAGAACGCGACACAGGGACATTTATAACGACCCATCTCCCTACTTACACCGGTCGCTAAGACATTGGAGTTCCTACTCCTCCCACAACTCACACACCACCTTCATCTAGCTGATTATCAACATGGATTCCGGAAAATGCGCAGCACCATCACCGCGCTTACCGCCATAACCGCACAAATTAGCCACGGTCATAACCATTGCCGTGCGTATTAACCCTGATGATATTTCGACCATTCGAAAGCTTTTGACACAGTCGACCATGCCATCCTATGCTAAGACCTACTGGCTTCAGGGCTCCCCCTAACACGAAAAGATGGGTAAATAACTATTTATGTAGCCGTAAGTTGTCTGTTGAGTTTTTGAGTTCCCTATCAAAGCTGTGTAGAATTGAACAGAGGGTCCCACTTGAAGGAGTAATTTCACCAGTTGTGTTTAATTTCTACCTCTCCAAGCTCCCCACGATCGTATCAACTTGATATCCGCACGATAATGGCGTCGAGTCACGACACCAATGAGCTGTGCGCATCGTTGACCAGCTACCTCCCTGATATCATCAACTCTCTCCAACAGAGGAATCTCGAGATATCTCCACCGAAAGACTCTGCGGCACTCGTTACCACGTGGAGATAAGGTACACGAGCAATTAAATGATACATTCGTCGTGGATTTGGGAGCTGGAGAGTGTTTTGGGAGTTAGCAGATTTCGTAATTGACAAGAATGGCCGAAGAGTCTTTTTTTCCTTTTAAAATTGCTCAACAAAACTAGAGTGATTTATCTTCCAGTTTCTAAAACTAACTGGACTAGACTCACTGGACGCACATTGAATACACTTATGACTCAACATATAATACATTCATGTGAATCATAGCCTTGAAGAGCAATAACGACAAATTGTGTCTTATATACGGCCCTTTAACGATCTTTTGTGTTCGCTTACATGTCCGATGGTCAAAATAGTCATTCGAGATATATGTTACGTTTGTTTGTAATGATGTACATACGAGCTCTGATTAGTTTATATGCAACGCCATTACAACTGTTTGATGTCTACTATGAAAAAATCCACTATGTATACCATTCATCTCATTGCGTGATCCTTTTGGGATGGGTGTAATGCGTACAAGTCGGAGTTGGAATATGATGACTATAAATTGATGCAAGTGGTGAAAACTCTCACTTTTTCAGCTCTCTGATATGGACAACCCAAGTAACCTTTTCGCAATTGCCTGTCGATTGTCACACACCCTTATATATATTATATAAGGTTATATATACATATAGTTTTTCTTAGATATTTGAAATCAATAAGCCATGAGCATATGCACAAATTAATGATAAAGTACAGTATATGCAAAATGCAAATGCAGTATATACAAAGTGACATAAAATCTAAAATATGGGATTAAATTAGATAAATAGATAGTATATTGTATATGTGTAAACATTTCGATTAAAGTATACAATTTAATCCATTTTATTGCCATCCAATGTACATATATTCACTTTATCATAACACACGTAATATTTGTTATCTTCATAAGTTTAAGCTTTGTAAATAAGCTCAAACTATTAAGTCTTATATAGAGACATTCTGACATATTTTCACACATCGAAAGAGTTCATAAAAATTGTATATACATACTGTGGGTGCACTAGTGGTTACAAATTGATACTCTGTCATGTGTGGTTTTTTATAAATCACAAGCTTTAGGAAATAAAAAAGCTCATATCGACACCTAACCAAAATAAAATTAACTATTTACTCATTCTGAAATAGGCCAGTGCTATAGAGTGTGTACTGGTTTTCTAGTTATAAAACTGTTATCGTTCAAAGATGATTTGAAATTTGTGCTTTCTAAAGACAATATAACTTCACACAAAAATACTACACAAATATACTCCATAAAGTGAAAAAAAAGTTATAAATGTGTATAAACAGTAAATTTATAATACAATTTCACATGTAATAAATTCAAACGAAACAAACATTTCAAATAACGTAGCGGCAGTGGTCGTTTTTTGGAAAATTTAGCAAATTAAAAAAGTTATTTTTATTATTAATTTTATAAAGCCAATCAAAAAGAAACGATTATGACTGAAAACATAGAACCAGCAGTCAGCATGATTACACGGAAAACATTTAATGCCCCAACATTCAAAGATGACATCTTAGTACTTTACATGCATCCATACAATTTTCATTCTCAAAAAGTGCGTTTTAAACTTCATATAAATTGCGTAACTACCATTGTTACCCACAAATTCTATAAATTTATATCTAGTTCGTAGTTTACATGCAAAGGCATACATCGATGATAAGTATTTTTACATTATCATGTGATTTGTACTTCAAACAAATAATTGGATAAAATAGCAATTTTAGTTCAAGATTTTACGTGTACATTCGTATACGTACGTACAATTATTTGCTCTATTGTACAACCAAAGTTTGTATTACCACATTCCTTAATATAATAGAATATAAACAGTATTATTTACGAAATAATATATGTTTTGTTTAATTTTGAGTTTGTGATTAAAAGACCAAGAATTGGTATTCATACATCTCTCACTGTCAATTAAATACCTGTCTTGCAACAGATACTGATTCGGGCAGACCATAACATTTTATTATTATTATCCAAAAATAATACGTTTATAAGGTATTTGGTCCTTAACAAATGTAATAATAATAATATAGAGTGGATGTCACGACAACTGACCTTGTTATTCTAAACTTAAAGGGAATAAACTTTAAGTATATACAATATTTTTTGAAGTTAATACCAGATATGCTGTCCATATTTATAAATACTTTATATTTGTCTGAATGTTTATGAGCGTCTTAATTGTGTTAATTGATTTGAAACCAGTTGATATATATATATATATATAGGGGAAACTGTTTGTTCATAGTCTTATGACGCTCTTAAAAAAACTTTATCAGTACAATAATCCAATCAGGTTAGCAACACAATGAGACGCCAAAGGCATCACGTGATTCGCTGGAAACTTACCGTTATATATATTAAGATGCTCACTTATGTTTTTCTTCTTGGAAAAGTTGTGTTGCATACTTTGAATTCTAAATTACTTTTCTAAGAAATTGATTTCTACGCCTAATGTCAAATGTAATTTTTCAGTGAAAAAATAATATCAACAACGAATAGTATTTAAAATGTATACTGTATAACATAAGAGTGGATCCATTCACCCGTAAAAAGCTATAAATCGTGGGTTATAAGAACCACCAAGTTATTGTACGGTTGAAAAACCAAAACATCCAATAATTTCTTCCATGCAATACGTGTTCAGCACACAATCTTGTTTTGAAAGTGAAAAAGAGTACGGAAGACAAAATAGGTTTGCATTTGAATTCGCATGGCAAACAATTGATTGAAATTTCGGTAGATAAAAGTCATAGGCGTTCGAAAAAATTCCTCGATCGAAACGTAGAAGATGTACACAAGCCAGTGGCTATTATGCCCTCTTATGAACTACGTCTTAATATTATATTCATCATCATTAAGATTCGAAATCTTTACAGCCCGAAATTATTAAATGGAACCCTATTGATTGTGGTAAAGCTTATAACAAATTTGATAATGGCAAGGGTTTTAAATAGCTTATGTAATTGTAAATTAGGATTTGCTTTGCCCACTAATTTTTTTTTATTATTAATTTTTAATTGCATTGAAAGAAAGAATGTACTTTATAGTTATTAAACTATAAATAATATAACTTATAAACTGTGTACTCATCGAATTTTACATATTACCTGCATTCATTCCACTGATCCCGAAAAAATTGTCAGTGTAGTCCATTTCTCTCCAACATATGAATTGTGTGGATGTATCCTATTTTTATGTAAATTTTGCGGGTGTGAAAATACTGTCATCCATAAAGCTTTATTACATTTGTTTAGCCATTCTCTAATTCGTATACCCTTGTTAGGGTAGAGGACTTAACTGTCTAAGCCGCTGTACTACACTTGTAGATAGTAAATATTATTATTTTCCTGGTAACTTTTAAAGTTTTTTCGTTTTTTCCATTTTCGGGATTTCAATAGGAATGGAGCTCTTAGTCCCTAGTGAACTGCAACGGAAGCAGAACTCGAAACACAACTAAGTGAAGAGCAGAGTGTGAGGGAAAGGGCAATCAATCGCACTAATGAAGTGTGATAAGAGCTCTGTGCTATGGTAGTTGAAACGACGTGCACAGTAAAAATAACGAAAGAGATATAAAATGGAGAAAAAAGACAATAAATATAGTGCGCGTTTGGAAGTAGGAAAACGTTAGTCGTATTTGTGTATTGTTTTTGTGTCAATAATTTGTTTTCTTTGATGTAAATGGTGTTCCTATTTGTACTCAACCAGATATTTCACAGAGTTGCAATTTATTGAACACCGTTAGTTGTCACGCCAGGACATTAACATTTTCGTAGAGCAAATGTCATGTTGTCATTTTTAACGAAACAATGCTAAAAATAAAAAGTAAAAGTGTTTATATCAGTCTGGCCTAGTTTTGATAAGCTCGGACATACGTATCGATATTTCTTCAAACATGTTATACCTATAGTCAAAAATTATAAACCCCAAAAATAGATCCAAATTTTGAGGACAATTTTAAATATTGTTATATGTGTCAAACATAATCCGTCTCGGTCAAGTATTGCGAGTGATTGCATGTGTAAAAAATCGGATTTGTATGGGGGATACCAAAACCTTCATAAACCTATTTTTCCTACCAAAATACAACATTTTCCTTCATCAGTTTTATTAAATACCGTCATATCTCTCACAAAAATAAAGTCACGTTTTATAATATCGCTCTTAAAGTCCCTGACGCACAGTGGTTTTGTCATTCTCATCTTTATTTCGTATTCGTTATTTATAGGCTGTTAGCGCACTTGGTGTAACGTATTCACTGCCTTCCTCACAATCTGCTTTTCACTTTGTTTTGTTACGCGTTCTGCCATGTGCAGTGATCAACTTCGCCGGAAAAATATCACATCTTTTAACAGTTAAAAATCTTTGTCGGTATTTGTTGCTTTGCCCTAAATTGATTTTGTAAGTGCGTTACGTACNATTTACTGCCCAACGTCTATATAACGACTAAGTCTTCTAAGGGTTAAAGTGTGCTATGTTTATAGGCGAAAATTATCATTGCACATGACAGACAATGTAACTTGCCTCAATGTTAGTAAACGATCGGCTACGCTCTCACCCTGTTGTTTTCTTTTAAATTTTGTATGTCTCGTGCTGTCGGCCTCGATGGTAGTGGGATATGATTTTACAATTTGGTCGCTTGGAATTTAGCAACACAATGTGCTTTGCCCTAAATTGATTTTGTAAGTGCGTTACGTACTATATGTGTGTATGGCGGTTATACCAATTTTACTTCCCGATTTAGACCAAAACTACTTCAATCACTTGAAGTGATTGGTTTTCGGAATGTCGAGAAAAGAACGAGCATGTGTTTTGGTTCTTGACGAAATGTTAGTAAGGGATTGGTTATTCTACAACTAGAATAAAGGGTTAAATGAGCGAGGTTTCGTATGCGATCTGGAACGAAAAATAGATTTAGTCCGCTGTTCGTCACAGTGAATGTAGAAAAACCCAGGGTCTAGCGATTCCATTCCACATTCGCTTTACAGAGATGGTTGGAAGAACAACAAAACAAACCAAATAACTGAATGGAGCACACTAGCAATGTGTTATATCGGTGCATCGCCGGCTCCCAGGTCATATCTCAAGTAACAAACTAACAGTTGAAACTCTCGTTATTTCGGCAATTTTATAAATTTTCTACATACAGCAATAGCAAGGACACAGACAAAAACACATACCTAGCAGACGCTCTGTACGAAGATCGTTTACTGGCACAAAAAAAAAAATTTTGCCGGTATGAGTACAACTTATCGGAATTCGCGGATATAACAATAAATTGAGTACTAAACAATCTTGGTGCTTACTCACAAAGTTAGATCTAGTAAAGTGGAAAGATCAAAAACGTTTCCACTTTCAGCCAATATCATCTATTGGTCTATTTCATTTACGCATCTTTCTTTATATGTTTACAGGTAATGTTAGTACTATACGAAAAAAACATTAGTTTTGAAACGTATGCATTGGATTTATGCAATGGCGAACAATATTCGTCGTGGTTCCTTGGTATTAATCCAAAGGGTGATGTACCCGTACTTCAGGATGGTCCATTTATCATACCAGAATCTACAAGCATCATCAACTACTTAGATGGCAAATATATTGATGGTAGAGAGTTTGTTTTTTAGCACGCACATAAATAATAATTATAAAATTTACATATAGGTGGACTACAACTTAAAATTGGAAAACATTTCTCTAAAGACCATGAAAAAATGGTGTTGTTTGACAGGTTACTCAATCAAATCCCTGTGGGAGCTTTAAGTCTGGGCTCCTTTATGCACGACGACCTAAATTTGGTAAGCAAGCCCCCATTTATTGGTCCAGAAAAAAAAAGTTGCATAAGTACGTTCTCTTGATTATAAATAAATATATATACGACCATTTGCACTAACTTATATTTTCTGGAATAGAGAAAAACGAAAGAGCCTATGGATTTTTAAAACATTCCATTAAAGATTCATCTACCCATAACAAAGCGGTGCTCTTATGCAAATTAAATCTACAGAATCGTCGACGGGAACTTGTTAGTTCGCGTCAGGAATATCAAAAAATTCTAGATCGTGTTGAAGATGTTTTGTCTATTGTGGAAGACAACTTACAAAAACACCCGGATCGTAAATGGCTTATGTCAAATGAGTTTACATTAGCTGATGTCAACTTGGGCATGCTATTGCATCGTCTCTACCAATTAGGGTTTGAGGACCACTACTGGATTGGTAGAATGCCGCACGTGGATAGGTATTTCTTACAATTTAAGGAACGAATGTCTTTCCAAAAGTTAGCACCGAAAAACGTGGCCATTCTCAGAGATATTTGGGAAAAAACACCTTCAGGATATAAGATCGGTGCTGGAGTTTTGGGTATGGCAATGTTTGCCGCATTTTCTCATAAGTAAAATGTGTACAGTTGAAACTATCGAAAATTGCAACAGCAGTATGAAATCCATATATAAATATAATGAAAGTAAAATGTGTATTAATTCAAAACATTTAATAAATGTCAGTTTAAAACCAAACCATAAACTTTAACAAATGTAATAAAGAGACAAATACATTGTGAACGGGTTTAACCTCAGTTATGAATAAACGAATGTAATAAACAATAACTGTAATAACAATAATAAAATTAAAAATACAAAAACAATTATATAGTTATATATTATATGAATAGCCTCGACTCGTATATATGCGATTTGTAGTTATTACAATTATATACATTTCAAATTCAAGATTAACCTGCACACATGTTGACTCATGCGTAGCTGTGTATGTTTCTCATGTTACTTTATTAACTGTAAAATTTCGTAGTTTTACGTATTTGATTGTTTTTGACAAGTTCCAGATTTAATTAATTTCGAATTTGTATATAAAGGCATACCCATAAAACGAGGCATCTGTGCCTGACATCCAGTCGTACCATCGGACGCTATCTCGTCGCTTCGTGAGACTGAGCTGTTCAAACTTGTTCCCGAAGACGAGAAAGATGATTTTGTATTTGAACCGGACGAACGATTGTAAATAAACGTATCTCTGCAATCCCGTTGATAAAAGAAACATCCACTCCCAGCCGGATCTGGCAAGACATTTGTCCGATACCAAAAACGATATGTAAAGTACCATGTTAGAACAGCAATTATTCCACTCAAAACTTTTTCTATCATGCGGTGATAATATAGCATCGTTCCAACTAGCATAATATCCCAAAGAAGTTGTAACGCTGCCATGCCAATGAAAAGAGTACGGATAATCGGAGTCAGTCGTGCATACAGAAATTGTAAATTTCGTATTTGCTCTTCATTGAGGTTTCGTAAAGGATTCGTGCTCGAATGTTCAGACACATTTCGATCGTGTAATTCATTCCGTAAATGCTCCTTTATAGTCTCCCACTTTATTATTGGGCGTGCTTCTTCAATTAACACAAGACTTGAGTAAATTAATATAAACGCATGTCCTGATATATCAAAACCATTCCAGAGAAAGCCTGCTTTAAGGCAGCTCGATTTAGACATATATCCTAATGAACATTTAACTAATAGATTAATATATTTGATATATGTAAATGCAATCTACTTACCACGCACAGTACATCTACCGTATGAGGTTTCTATTATGTTAAAAAGTTTAGTCCAAAAGTACCAAAACAAAGTAGCAATAGCAATGCGAGGTAAATGATGGTGAAACATTTTCTTGGTGTCACCACAAGACAATGTATATGACGTCATTACGAGAAAAGGAATACTAAAGAGCAATGTCCAACCCCAACCAACTTTTACAAAGTATAAATTAAATAAATTATCAGAACGTGCAAAGTACGTTCTGGGAAATGGCACAAAGTCTCCTATTAATGATATTAAAAATAGACTACCTAAATACAGGCCAACTTTTAGGTTTACATCAAAGAATATTGTCTTTTTGCAAACGTGCATCAACATCATAACGAAAATTTCTTTTATGCTAATTGGAGCAGCAGTTGGTCGTGTTCCCTTTGCTTCACCACGAGTAATGTCTGATCCACCAGGTCGAAAGTTTAAATTTGATGTGGCAGATGTACGTAATGGCCGTCGTTTTGGTGCCATTTTGAATGGCCTAAGAAATGTATATTTACTTTTGGCAAAAAGAGGGACTACCAAAACATTAAATTATGAAAATCTATATAAACCATTTGTTTCGCTCTGTGAAAACACCTGAAATCCACTGAAATTATATATTTATTCGGGCATATCGAACACTATCGCACACTGCATGTTAAGGCCCGAGCACAATTTATCTATTTAAGGCTCGAATACACTTAAGATTAAAATATTTATTTGGGCATATCAAACACTATCGCACACGGCATTTTAAGGCCCGAGCACCATTTATCTATCTAAGGCTCGAATACACATATTGGCTTTAAGCACAGAACAAAGAAGACAAAGGGACTGCCGCCATTACCGCCAATCCATATTAAATCTCCAACCCCAGACTCACGCTGTTTTCGTCATCTTTATTCTCTTTTTATCTCTGTCGTTTTTTGTACTGTGCACATCCCTTTATTCCCCAGTAGCACAGAGTTCTTAGCACACTTCATTTGTGAGACGGATTCATTGCCCCTCCCTCTCACTCCGCTTTTCGCTTTGTGTTGACTTGTGATTTAGAGCCCTAGATTAGGTGTAAGCTAAGAGCGATCTCAAACGAAATATGTTGCCCGCTGTAGTGCACAGTAAATAATAAAAGGAATATCGGGTTTTGCCTTTCCTTTTGTGTCGAACTGCCGAATTTGAGGTATCTTACTTCTGCATCTTATAATAAGTGGCTAAATACTGTCGATTCCTCTAATGACCTTGGTGCACTTCAAGGAATCGAGCAAAAATATAACATAACATATTCACTTACCAGTCTATGCCATAAAAACACTTGATGCATTGCTTAACACGTCTACCCCGTGAGCGATCGTTGTTGATCCGTTTCAACCTGACCATTTCTTACATATTCCAACTATGTCAATTGTCTCGAGGCAATTCATTTACCAGTCCATGACACATCACGCACATCCGGTGATTGATTGTTGTCGATCTTTTGCAACCTGACCCATTTAACCATTCTGTAAAATATGGGCTTTTACTCGAAAGGGGTGAGGAACAAAATTTTCACTACCAAACAACCGACCGTCAAAGCTGATATCCAGCCCGATACACTAAGTGAAACTAAGTATCCTGAACTAAAAATAAAAAAGGTTTATCGTGAACTATATTTGCTGTTGTTACAGTAATGAGGATTGCCTTAGATATTCAAACCTCTGGGAAATAAAGTTTGGCCGAGAGGACATTTGGAAAGAACTTATGCAGAGCAGGTCCGCTGGTCTTGGAGTGTTGAACACCGCAATGAGCTATGGGCCACGGAAAAACACTTCACTTCCTGAACCACAGTCCTGCGCAAAGACCAATGTTTGCTAATCTTTCAAGGAAACCTAATTCTCATTTATGAAATTGATTTTCGGGACCTTCCCAGTCAACAAAAAACTACAACTCGGAAAATATTAACCGACCAAGAACTCCCCCACGGGGATTGTGGGCAAATGCACAAGCTCGGTAGGTAAAACCATGTGCAGCAGTGATCTGATGAACTATGCTAATGCCCCATAGTCTCCATGGGTTTCGATCACTTGCCCATTATCCTGGAACTCGACCGACCAAGTGACTTTGTGGTCTCTGGAACCCGTACCTTCGTAAACCAAAAGAAGGCAGATTGGCACGGTTTCAGATAAATTATCGAACTCAACTTCAGAAGATGCTCAATCCTATCCGATGAGCGATCAGCCGAGAAAACCTTCCGCAGGATCGTCCGCAAAGCAGCCGCACGCTACATACCAGTTTGGAGACTGCCTAATATAAGGCCCAACTTCCCAGCCGCGGTAGCGGGTCTCGCCGATGAGTGAGATGCGCTTCGCAGGACCAGTCCGGATGATCCAAGAATCAGAGAGCTCGAGGGGTCACCAAACTTGTTAATGAATATAAGCGAAGCAAATGGATTGAGCACCTGAAGGCATGCAACCTCGGAGAGGGAGTGAATAAACTGTGAAACACAGTACGTGCCTTGTCCAACCCTCGAAAACACGATGACAGGTTCGCGATTGCCTTCACCGACAACACCACATCCGACCCCAAGCGATGCTCGAATCTCTTTGCTAGGCAATTCATAGAGCATTCATCGCAGGACAAGGCTAAGAGAGCGCTCTAAGAAAGGCGCACGCTCTCCGCGGGTACGAAGTGCCACACAGTTTCACCCACACTGAGGTTGGCAGAGCCATTGGTGTCGCAAAAGCTTCGAAGCGTTGGAATCCGAGGGAATCTCTATGCTGATGCTGAAAAAACTAGGTGAACCTGATGGTAGCACTATCCCTTTTAAAAGCTTTTGATACGGTCGACCATACCATTCTCTTCGAAGACATCATGGCTTCTTGTCTTTCGCCACACACGAGGAGATGGGTAACTAACTATATGTGCGGCCGTCAGTCGTCTGTCGAGTTTGGGAGCTCCAAATTGAAGCCACGTGGAACCCAGCCTTTGGACAGCCCCCATACAAGAGGCCCAATTCCTGCATCTGGAGACAGAACCCGAAGAACCCAATAATTAAATATCTTAATTGTACTGCCTTTCAGGCACTGCTACAACTACAACAACAGCACACATATCTACAACATTGCACTTCATCATACACCAAATACGGCTCCAACCTAGAAAATTACCCAATAGGAAGTGCTCTAGCGGAACAAATAGCCGACTCCACCTTTGCACCCTGAACGCTAGCGCCCCTAACATGATAGTAGGCACATGCACGAGCTCGCCAGATATAACCATGTGCAGCAATGATCTGATGAACTATGGAACCGGGCGCCCCATAATCTCTATGGGTTCAGATCACTTGGCCATCATCCTGGAACTCGACCGACCAAGTGACTTTGTGGTCACTGAAACTTGTACCTTCGTAAACCAAAAGAAGAGAGATTGGGACGGTTTCAGAGAGTTAACCAACCGCAACTTCAAAAGATGCTCAATCCCATCCGATGCGCGAACCGCCTAGAAAATGTTTAGCAGCAACGTCCGCATCGTACGTACAGTATTGTGCAAAACCTAGGCAACTCTGGTAAGTGTAATGAACAAAATTGAATATCACAACAACAAACACCATATATCGAAATGTATTTATATTTTTATGTTCCTTAGTCCTTGCTTACTAAGCTACCAAAAGAACAAAAGCTTACTCATATTATAACGGTTAATAGCTTTAGCGGTTAATATTTGTATAGTAACCCTTATTTTTGATCACAGCTTCACATCGACGGGGCATTGACTCAACCAACTTTGAGATCGTGCTCTGCGGTATTTTATTCCATTCATTTTTTGACGCCTCAGCTAACTCTCTTTGGTTTCTAAAGCGAGTTGCCCCCATTTGCCGTTTTACAACTCCGAAGAGGCCAGTCAAGTACCTCGATATTTTTCTCGTGCAGCCACTCCACAATTTTGGATGTATGCTTTGGGTCATTGTCGTGTTGGAATGTCCATTGTAGCGGCATTTCCCATTCAGCATATGGTAGCATTTTTGTTTC
>JXPZ01008969.1:0-13603 GCA_001014575.1 Themira minor
GGAATTAGAGTTTCGACATTTTGTGTAAAAAAAGGACCTCAGTCTCACTGCATCAATATAGTCGTGCCTGTAAATCTCGTGTAGATGAGCAGTAGGATGCCTCCAAGATAGCCGAGATAAAGTTTTTAGGTTTTTGTTCTGAATCACCTGCAAATATTTTTGTGACAAACACCAACTTATTTAATATTGGACGTATGCACATCTTATACAGCAGTAACTTATTCGCGATGGATAGTTCTGAATTTCTGTTTAGCAAAGGGTAAAGAGTTCTTCTGCATTTCATGGCCTTTTCACAAGTATAACTTACGTGCTCACGGAAAAATAGTTTTTTGTCGAGGATCACCAATACTTTATTTTGTGTATCATAACATTAACAAAACATTTTCTCAATTTTACACTTTGCTTTTCTCCGCAATGCCGCATATATTGCGGGATACTAACATGTTCGTATGATTAGGGCTTTCTTATAACCAATTACGCGGTTTTCTACGTTCACACACGTTTGGTTGTTAATGCCTTTTCTACTAAATCTCTAAAACTGTGTAATTATCAGAGGTAGGCTAGGTACAGCCCCCATGATGGAATTTAACATCCACTGTGCTACTGAGTACCTTTTTTATAATTCGTCTTCCCCGTTTTAATTTGTTCATCTTCTCTAAGGTCACTTATACGTGTTCCCTTCACTCTGTTTCTTTCCTTTGTTGTGCATCGCAACGCACGTAATTTCAATTCATTCATCGATTCCATTCATAAACTTTCGTGTGAGCCACCAACGTATACCTGCTGCCAGCCGACAGGCCGATCGACTCGACGTTGTCGTGATCGGGTATAAAACGTTTTCATGCTGCCTCTTCTTCACCCTCATCTGGTTCTCTTGTATTTGTTTCCCTGTTTGTCGCTCCTCGCCTGACTTGTTCATATTATCATTCCTCTTACGATAAAGTGGGTAAAGTTGGCAGAGCAAGTCGCATGATCGAGTCGCGTCAACGCCAACTGACCGGAAGCGACGGAAGCCAAGGCAACAGAAAGAAAAAAATCACATACTGAACATAAACAAGTGTTTATATATATGAGTGCATAGATATCTTATGTGTACGTACTCTACTCTCAGAGAGTTCGTGTACTGCGAAGAAATTTTTTTTTGTATCTCTCCATTGTGCTATGCTTGTGGCGAAGAGTGTGTAAGGCAACACGAGAAATTCATTCATAAATTTCAAGATGAAGAGAGGAATTCTTGTTGGCTGGCACAACAACTACCGCTACTACCACTACTACATCAAGTGATCGTATCGCGTAGTATGTATCATTGTGGATATATTCTTGTTTTGACTTGAATACAACTTGTGGATGTTATATACCTACATGCATACATTCTGTCCGTCTATCCCTTCGCCAACAACTTAACCACCGTGGGTTCCTGGGGAAATACAACATGTAATCGGAGCAAAGCCAGCAGTGCCACTGCTCCTATTATCCCATTTCAGGTTGGTATTGTCATCGCTAAGCTGCTAATGCTCCACCGGATTTTCCACCAAAGTTATATGTTCTTTTATGCACTGTGTTGCTTTATGAGGGAGACCACGTGTAATGTTCCACTTAAGTTATAATAAAAAAGAAGGAACTTGTGGTTTTCTATGAGATCAGGATAATAACTGCTTAACCCATGTTGTAAGTTCAAATTTGATAATTCGCTTTAAATATTCATATTTTTCTTGGAAATTTCTGAAAATATGAATCTGCAAACCCAGCGGACATAATTTTCACTCCTTAAAAGCGGTTTCGTTTGATTGGATTTATTTCAGCTTATATGTATTTTGTGTTTTCCTATACATTTTAAATTTGTTTTAATTTTTTAAATAAACATGTTAATATTGTGCACAAACACGGGGCCGGCGACAACTAAAGTTGTCATCTTCGTTGTTGAGTTCTTGTCATCATCACCATCGTCACCAGCGGATTGCTAATGATGAGGATGACTACAGAGTCACAATGATGATTATGTAGATGATGATAATGATGGCCGTTTCCGTTTGTGCGGCATCAAGAAAAAAAACAAAAACAAGATCAGGGGAAAACAAACTTCAGTGTAAACAACAACATGCGACGACGTAAACAGAGGCGACGGCGGCGATAACACTCCGCCAATATACACGATAAATATGTGTTGCGTGCGTTTGCACAAACAGCGAAACGGCACTCTCGCAAAGTGTACATCGGCATACGCCGAGTCAGTTGTCCAGCTCAAATGAATTATTTTTGTGAATGAATGGAGAATTGCGTGTCGCATCCGACGGATACCAACCCACTCGTTCGGTCACACGATCGGTACCCGCTGCCGCGCCGACAAGAGGCCATGACACAAATACATACACAACGGGCAAACGGGTCTCTCTCGCTCGCTCTCTCTCTCCTTCTCTCTGTAGGTTCTTGTTCATTGAAAGTCCTCAATGTGTCGATCCCACTCTGTCTCTCTCTGTCTATAGTGGCCAGAAATTGTGTAGTTGTCTTTCTCAGACACGATAGAGTTCATTCTCTTAAAGTTTGCTTTCAGTTCACTTTTTGCTCTCTTGCCGTTCAGTGATTTTGTTGTTGTTGTTGTTGTAGGATATATAGTCGGCAGTTCATAATGAACATGATAATGATGATCATAATCGTGATCGCAACGGCAACTGCGACAGCAGGGCATACCGAATGTTCGTTTCAGTGTGGTTTCAGTTTTGCTTTACGAATCCAATAGATACACAGAACGTTTTGTTGTTCACAAAAGGCGTACAAATTTCGTGTTTTATTAAATTAATGTTCATATTTATTTGGTTATATTTCCTACCATGTGTTAAAATTATTTATGTTTTGCCGTATTGTTAAAGTGCCGTGTTTAAAAGTAGGAACGATCAAATGAAAAAACTGAAATATACATTTTCGAAGAAAATAGATTTCAAAAATTCAAAAATAAAATCTAATTATTTAAGTATAATGAAAGTGTAACACGTTCATTGAATTTAAAAAATAGAAAGGAAACTCGCTGTGCAGTTTAAAGGCAGAAAGTTATTCAAAAATAAATTACATTTAGAAGAGAGATTTCAAACGTGGTTTGTAATACGTCGAAAATGTATATCAAATTCTACTGTCAAACAAACGACCAAAATTACATGTGAAATAACAATGTTTTTCTTATTCTAATCAATTGAAGGATTAACTGGTTTGACGCAAATAAAAGTGCAATAAAAACGAAACAAATGAAAACTTACCCCTTCATAAAAACAGTGATCTGCCTTTGCTCTTCACTGTTGCACTTCCCTTTCAACTAGTAGCAACACTTTCACTGTCGTGAGCCTCTACACAAATCGTGAACTCCCAAGTCAACTAATATATCTATACATTGCGTATTACAAGAAGAACAATGACGAAAAAGATCGTCTCTTAAATTGCAGCTAGACAGAGCAGCAATACGCCTCATCATTATCAATGTGATTTCATGTGGTGAAAGGGTCATGACTTTCCTTGACATTACAGGTCAATTGTGTTTATGTTTGCTGGTCACCCCCACAACAAGACCATTTAATTGGGTGGTTGAGATTGCTAGTGTAGTAAACGCATATAGAGCTCAAAAGGGTGGCTTCAAAGAAAGACATGAGTAGATTAAATTGTTTTTAATTTCTTTGATTCGGGGAGAGACCCGCACGAAGTGAAGGAAATCAAATTGATGAATACGATCAACTAGAATGAAATTGAACGTCACAAAGTATTTGACTTTTTGGCTTTTGGCATTTAACACTATTATTAGTGACATGCCTGCGATGTTTGTTCGTTTGTTTGTTCAGTTGGAAATTTGAAAGAAAACATTTGTGTGGTTTTGACACCGAATTGCTATTCCCGTGCCATTTAGCAGAACGTACAAAAAATAATTTTGTCAGAGGCAAGAAAAATAAATGTTAATATTATTACTTAAAAAGACAATTTTTAAAAAACCTTTTGAGTNGAGAACGTACAAAAAATAGTTTTGTCAGAGGCAAGAAAAATAAATGTTAATATTATTACTTAAAAAGACAATTTTTAAAAAACCTTTTGAGTGTCAATATTAAAATATCTCTGCGGTATAATGACAAGTGAATGGATAGATTGGTCAGACTGTCGTTTGCGTGCGCCTTTGCGTACCAGTGGCTATAATCCCCTAAATGCCCACTATCAGCACAACCATCATCACAACAATCAGCATCAGTATCAGACGTTGTTGAATAATAATTGCAATTATCTTACTTCGAGTAAATTGCATTTGAAACCTCAACACAAACTACAAAACTTACATACGCTCACAGTCATCGGAAAATTAAAAGGTTGGGTTAATTATAATTAAAATTTCATTATAGATAATAGATATTTATTAACGTTTAAAAATTTGGATCTAGGGTTTAAAAGCTTGCATCAATTATGTTAGATTCATAATTCACCATTATTGAGTCATTCAATGTATACTCAATATATTTTTACATCTTTTTCCAACCGAGCTCTCCTTCGAAGCGTACTCTTTTGATTACACAACATTAAACAATTTATTGGCATAGAAGGAATAAAATTTAAATATATTCTTCTGCTCTTCAATTTAGATGTTCCCACACAGGAGCCTCCATTTACCCCTGGAACAAATCGGAAATTAGCGGAAGTTTTGAAAGACTCGTTCTCCTCATGGGAGAAAGAAGTTCAAAACTGTAATATTACCAAAGGTAAACATAATTAAAAACATATAAAAGAAAATACCTTCGTGTATCCGTCTAACAATTTTAAATTCAATTGCAATCGTTGGAGCCCGGCGCCTTGTTGACATCGTGAATGACCTTAACGCGTTTAATACATAATGAGACGATATGTTGTTTGATGTTGTTTACAGATCCCCGCGAATGGACGGAAGACCAAGTCATTTATTGGCTGAACTGGGTGTGCAAAGAATTCTCATTGGGCTTAAAGAACATTGAGCCATTCGAAAAAATGAAAGGACGTGATATGTTTGAACTAGGCAAAGACAAATTCTTAGCGATTACGCCATCGTATATTGGTGATATTCTATGGGAACATTTGGATATTCTTTTAAAGGGTATGTATAAAATAAACGTATTTTATGAATAATGCACTGCTTGAATTTCAAATAAGTTAGCCCGTAAAAATTCTTAAAATCAAATGAATAAACATTTTCTTTACTGAAACTTGTATTGAAAAATTAGAAAGTTCCTTTAAGAAAAGAGCAGCAGCTGCTATTCTGTACTTAACCGTCCTAGTCGAATTCTTCAGCAAAAAAATAAGCAATCACACCGCTTGTTGGTTTTTTTCAAAATTTGTTGAGTAACTTAGTTTGTCCAGGAAAGTAGCACGGAACTATTCTAAGCGGATGCCTTCGAGGTAATCGCATCATCAGGGAAATCACTAATAGAATGAGTCACTGCTGTAAGACTATCGTCCAAATAAACTGGCCTGCCAAGAACGTGTGGTAGCACACCTTTGAACACCTGCCTTTACTGAAGAGATCCTGACTCTCGGTGCGCACATATATGTGAGATTTGAGAAATAGTTGAAGGGTGGACTGGTTCGTGGCCCTTTGCAAAATAGATTGATGCAAAAGGGTTAACAGTAACATTCATAATGTAATCTTTTTATTGATAGCGCGTGTTGTTTATTTTATTATGGCTCTACGAAGGATGTCATCAATTTGTGCAATAAGGTTTCAAAATTCCATTTATGTAATAAAGAAAGGTCAAAAAGGGCAAAATTACTATAGGAAGTACGAAAATGTTAATTTTTTCTATTTTATTTTATTTTTCAATTTGAATTAATTTTTTCTTTTTTTGATTTTGCTTCTACTCCAAAGACTGTGCAAAGAGTTCTGACGATGCTGTAAATACAAATAATACCTTTGTCGAATCTATAACAACTGGCTCGGTCTGTGGATCTGACCACCAGGTCGGCAATTATCTAGGTAATACAAACATAAGCAATGAGGGTGTAGCAACTGCAGCAGATTACACTACTCCACCAGCTAGTGATAAAAGTAGCATTTTCCAATCGCCGCCATTGCATCATAGTGGTAAGTAACAATAAGCTTAAAAGATCAATTAAACATGGAATATATTTAAATAACTCCGATGTTTTGTTTTTGTTACAAATTTGTTCAAGATTGCAGATTTTTTTAGTTTTTTATGCTTTGAATTTAATACGGTTTCGTNGATTGCAGATTTTTTTACTTTTTTATGCTTTGAATTTAATACGGTTTCGTTTCGAATTTTTATTAGCGCATCCGGCATGTGTATAGGTGATCCATGCAAAGCATAGTGTTTTTATTATTTTTTGATAGTAAGATTTGCTAGTATTAATTGATAGAGTTAGTACACGAATCAGATTATTTAGTTTTTGAAAAAATGAATATTAAAAAATATTTATACATAATATTCTGTTTATTTTCCTGATGAAGTTGAGTATGAAAGTATCGGTTATGCTAATACTTTCACTTGTGTTCAATTTTATTTATTTCTATAATTTAAATTTTATTTGAGAAATTTATTTGTTTCTATTTCAATACGAGACAAAGGAAACGGAAATTACGTTTTAACGAAAATGGACTATCCAACTATTTCTTGTTCCACGTTTGGTAAAGAAACGTAATTGATGCTTTACTAGTGGCGCCAGCGTGGGCTTTATGCCATAACGTTTGAGTAGTAGGCTTAGGCAGTTTAACTTAGCTTCTGTTGTCATTTTTTATTGTGGTGCTATCATGGTCTGTTTACATTCGATGCGGTAATATAAAAATACGAATGTAACATATGTGTACGCATGTGTGTGTATGGCGATTAATACAACCATCAACGATATACAAAGTAGAGTTACAAAGCCATGGCTGCTTCTGTTTTCCTGGTGTTAACATGACATAGCGCATTCATTTATCATTCAAATATAGATATTGACGTCGGAATGTTTCTTTTATTTCATCGTCTTCAAATTTGTTTTGGTCTTTAATGGTGAATTGTACCGTAGGGTTTGGCGGCTGTACAATTTATACATATCCGATAACTGACCACAGCATCATTATTAACATCCCACCAATGGCGGGTGTACGTCCGTTGTGTGGCCTCTTCGCTACTCAGAGCGTGTGGAGGCCTATTCCATTCTGTTTTGTTGCCGACTGGGTACAATCACAAGCGACAAGCTTGATGACTTCGTGATGTTTGTGGGCCCTCATATATGTACGTTGGTTCTTCTCGAATGGTCGGTGCCTTGTGGCACTATAATAAATTAATTGATTTTATGGTATTTGACACGTTATGATGTAAAACAATGGACTGAACTAAGTCAATTAGTAGTTGCTTCATTATGAGGTAGTTTGTGTCTTCTTCCATTTCATTTATTCATTTGAATTTGAATATTAAAATGCCAATGGATTGATTCAATTTAATTCAAATCATTTTAGTAGTAACATAACATAACATAACAATGCCATAGCAAGGGATAAAAAGGGTCGCTTGTAAAAGAAAAATCATTAAACCAATCATTAATTTTGTTTGGGTTTAATTTTTTTCTTCACTTCTGAAACTCTTGGTAGCCGCACTACGTCCTTTCTTCGATCTTGCTTTTTGATTTAATTAAATTATTCGTATTCATATATATATGAACCCCCCTAGTTGTCGTCTGCAGAGTGAATTGCATTTGGCACCGCAACCATCATGACCAAACGGTCATCATAATTACTTGGAAAGGGAATGGCGACAGTGATCGTCTTTATGGTCCGCCGTAGCAACCCGTATTCATATATATATTCATATTTTATATATATGTTTCTGCCGGCGCGACCGGTATTTAAGTCAAATATGTGTTGTAGGCTGCACTGCGTTTAATTCATTGAGTTTGCCCTTATGTCGACCACTCGCTTATCGGCAACAAGAGCAATCATTAATTGTGTGACATTGTCATTTTCATATGATAATATGGAAGCTAAACGCATTTGCATGTGATTTGCTTTAACCTCTTCCAAGGGAATAGTCTATCTATGCGTACTATTGCGTGTGAAAAGGGCTCTGTTTGAAATCCTTCCTACAGTGTTCTCTGATTTAACACAAATTTAATTGTTTTGTATATCATTGGTCTACTGTTGAANCTTGAAATCCTTCCTACAGTGTTCTCTGATTCACCACAAATTTTATTGTTTTGTATATCATTGGTCTACTGTTGAACTCTTAGCTCGGATGTGTCACCCAGGTGTTCACAATGTATAACTAGTGTGTAACAAAGACGGAGGGGCACCATGCGATTATTCTGATAATTTGGCTTTACCTCCCTTGGTAATTCTACTACAAAATATTTAGGTCAAAATGTGAGTGAGATTTCAATGTGCATTCATATCAAGGTGCCAAAACTATTCGTCCCACTAATTATCAGTGTTTCCCATTTCTAACTAATATTTACTTAAGCGTAGAAAATACCAGTGAAAAAAGTCTAAAATTACAAAGAAAAATGCTTAACATAGGAGGTGACGTTTCAGACGCTTCTCACTAATTGTTATTAATTACACAGCAACAGCATAAAAAAACAATGAAAGAAAACACGGCAACTAACATTGAAATTAAAGAAGAATAAAATTATATTAATGTCTTGGACGATCTCCGGGTCTCCACACTGTTCTCCCGTCTATAAAGTCGGAGTTTGTATGCGTCATTGTGTTCTCTAATGTACGTTTGATTTAATGAAAACACATTTTATTGCCTTTGTTTTATTTGGCTTGTTTTATATTTCGATTTGACTCGACCGTAGTTCAGCTACCCGTTCATCTCATCTACATACCAACGTCGGTCTTTCTACTTTTCCTTATATTTTTTGCCCTTTTCGTTATATATTTTTTGATAGTCAGCCAAGCGCGAAAAGACGAGAAAAATGAATTTGGTCATTTTGGGATTGAGTCTGTGTAGTTGATTTTAACTAGGGTTGGAGTTCGTTCCAGTGCGAAGAAGAATTCATTGGGCCAGCATGGCATGAGTTTGTGATGGAGGTGGTGATGTGAGGAGAAACGTATTTTCAAGCCTTGCCGATTTTACCACTTCACCAATTTTACCAGACATCTTATTTTCAGTGCCTTCCTTCAAGCATCACGTTTCAATTCATTTTTGTTCTTTAAACATGTATATGTGAGTATATATTTGAATATTCTCTGATTAATTATAAACGCACAAGCGCACATTGTATTATGATTAGGGATTCGCATCAGGTTATCACTATAACTCATCGTCACTCACTCAACACTCAACTAAACTTCATAAAGGCAGAACTGATCAAAACTCTACAAAACTTGAATGCTGACTCCAACAATTGCATAAAAAGAATAATGAATGCCCGATAACGAAAATACAACACAATTATTGTACTTGTTGATTCAGCAATATTTTTGATATAACTTTTTTTATTCATTAACATTAGTATTTCTATTGCCATCCTGTTCTAATACATATCTGTAGATAATGTTGTCAGTCATCAACTTATTATACATAGACCCATTCATTTTCCATCGTTCAGTCAGTTAGATAGTCAGTCGACATAAGGCAGCAACCAAGCTATCAAGTCATCCAGTCAACAGCCAGGGTCTTATGATTTGGTTGAAAGCATAACTAGGCTAGTGTATCTTGAATATTTGCACGCGAATCTTGAATTTTAACAAAACACCAAAAACAACAATAAGAAAGAACAATGCCAATCCATCCACTTTAAAATCAAAAGTATTCATTGAAAATTAAAAAAAAAAAAATCTCTCTGTAAATTTATTAAATTAAACAATATATTTGGAGGAGACAAATCCAATTTTGTTACATTTTAAAACTATAAATGTTTAAATTAATTTTTTAAAATTCGTGGTTTCCAGGCCATAATTTTTCATAGAATTATTGCAATATGTATTTGTTTTTATGGAAATGCTGATTGTATGTTTATTTTTTTCAGTTTGTATTTAAACCGAATGCATGATGCGTAAAATGTTTGTCCAAGCTTGACGAACTATGGCTATTGCTTTATAAAAAGTTTACAATGAATGCTGTCTGCATTAAGAAAAGAACAGAAAACACACTTTCTTAGGTAAAACGTACTCATCATGGAGGTGTTTTTTTTTTTTGCGTTTCAAAATTATGTCATATTTGCTCGACTGTTTATGCCTTTAGTTACAGTTTGTTGATTTCGAAAATGACAATATTCGAAAAGCCGCTAAGGTCATTGTCTCGTTTTATGTCTTTAATATACAAGAGTTATTAATTTGGAAAAATGAAGAAGTTTTATAGAAAATTGAAAATATTATTCTATTATTGTATTCTAGATAAGACAGATTTGTGGGTATAAAATATATCTGTATGGGAGCTATCCGATCCTTGGAATGGATATAGCCCAAATAATTTTACCTACGGGAGTTCATTAAGATATGACGGTAGAAATAATAAAGTTAGAAAACACTAACTTTGGTGTTGTTTTAACTGTTTGGGTATGCAGTGTATTGACTATTTTGTGGGTAATATGGTCCGTTCGACCGCAACCAAAGCGTTAAAGAGTCTTAAATTGTACCAGTTGTCAGTCTGTAGTTTCCCTTCTTTGCGGTGATGAAGTGGTGGCACGGTGCGCCTTCAAGCCCAAAAAATCACTCTGTAACTAATTAGCATACAAATTCTGCATCGGTCCGTTGGTCAGCAGTTACAACAACAGCAAAAACATTAACCCGGTCGATCTATATAACATTGAGGAACCCATCCTTTAGAGCCACACAAAAAGCATGGTCCGATGGAATGATCATTAAGCCAATTGGGAAATATAAAAAACAAAATTAACGATAATGAAGTATTCGCTTTATTCTTTTGTTGTTTTCTCATATTTATTCATTTTAAATTTATTACCATATAAAGTTTATACCCTTTCCAATGAGAGTCTCCGATCACCACCTATCTTGTGCATATGTACATTTTATCGAAGCTTTCTGATGAATTTAATTCAACCTACTAGCATTTTACTTGACATTGCATTTGTCTTATTCAAAGACGTCGTCATCGTTACCAGTGAATGGTTTTCAGCAATTTTGTGCACTTTGACGCTTGACTGTAAATTAAAATGTTCGGGTCGTACGAGAAACTCCCCGTCTGAGAACAATGAAAATTACTATCAAGTAAATAAGTGCCTGACCGATGCTTTGATACTCTCCATGACAGTACATTTTGGAATATACAAACAGTGTGGCTTAACCTTCCAATGCGACTTTGGAGGACAAGTTTGTGTGGAACTATATGTGTATATAGCACATATAGTTTATAGTTACATTAAGAAATGAGTCAAAAATAAGTTTGTTTGGAAACCACACTTATCCGATATTTATCATTTTAAATTTGAAATTGTGCTCAACATTAAAAAGTCCTGTCGTACGCTTGGGCTATATCGTGTCTTCAACAGATTCCGAGTATACATATATGTACATTGCATTTTTGGCTTCTTCCCTCCGTCACAAAAGTTGCTATGTGAATATACGTTCTCTTTGTAGAGTATATCGAGAAATTCACAAATTCAAATCATTCTCAACGTTATTTAAATTTTGTTCAGTGTTTTTAAGAGACTGCCCTGGTCTCGGCTGAGTTCAGTTCATTTTTGTTGAACTCGGATCATTTTGGTTTTCGTGCTGGCCGCTTTGCGTTGGCTTTGGTTGAGTCTTGCGTTTTTNCAGTGAGCGCGGGGGTGTTTATCGCACATAAATACACATGNTAATGAAGGCGGGGGTGTTTATCGCACATAAATACACATGAATACATACACTCAAGTTGGTATACATTTTGCGCCATAGAAAATGGTTACGGTCGAGTTCATTTAAAACAAAGAACACTAAAGAACAACTACACGTACACCTCTACAAACAATAACAATGATTTCGAAAACAACAACAAAAATGAAAAGTCAGAAAAAAATAAAAACAAAACATTTTTTTTTAAATGAATAAAAAAACTAAATTACATTTCATTGTTTTTCTCATGTGTGATATTAAGCAAAGGGCTAGGGGAAATGTGTGATCGCAATCGTTGTTGAGTGATTAGAGAGTGAGCCTCGCCATGCAAATTTTGTCTTTTATGATGAGTCTCCCATAATATATATATAAAAAATACATAAGACAATTACGATTCGTTCTGGAATAGGCCAGAGAGACAGTAACTTTCTTCATAAAGAGGTTCAGGGCCAGATCTTGGCACAACACAATATAAAATAATATATAAATTGTAAAAACAATTAAAAACAAGTCACAATCTTCCATAATATTTTAAATTTTTGGATATTCTCAACCTTTGTCACCTTCATTTCTTTGAACGGTAAATTTCTTTGAACTAAAATTACTGAAAAAAACAATAATGTCGTTAAGACAATACACATGAGTATAAAACGATGGTGTTGAAAAAATGCATGGCAATTCTTGAGAAACCACAAGGTTGCAATGAATTGTAAAAAACTTAAAGTTTTCGCCAATATGACTGCTTACCGAAATAAAATAAAAAAAAATAAAAAATGAATCGGTCCCAGTTTTTATGCCCCGCTCCCATTTCGTCACAGTCTTTTGCCACATACACGCATAAGCTTTTATAGACATATATACAATCACTTCCGGTCGTCTAAGCGATGGCGATCTATCGAACGAATAGGTTGATTTCAGATTAAAACACCATAAAAAAGGCATGTATGTGTGCGTAAAGTGAGCTTTGAAACTATGGCGAAATAACTTTTCAGTGTTTGAGGTTTGAGAAGTTTAGAAGAAGTACTTATCGCTGGCACTAAAATATATACTGAAACAAAAAGAATGGTGCTCAATGCGCGATTTAAGCACTGTCCATTTTCTCCTCATTACATTTTGTGTTGGAGAATAACGAAATAAACAAAATGAAACCAATGTACATATGTATATGCATATAGTAAGAAACTGAAAAAATCTTAAGAAACGAAACGACAGAATGTTGACCGGATGTACAGTTTTTCACTCCGTCCTCCATAGCTCCCTTGATTTGCTCTCAGTATTTGTTATTCAAAATAATTACTTAAAATTAAATATGTGAAGATAAGAAAAAACAAACACAAACGACAAACCAAAAACCTTCAACGAACAAATTCATTTTAATATTATACATTAACAAGACAAAACCAAAAAGGGAGTTTTTGTATAATATATAATATTGTCATTCTATTTGATTTCTTTGAATATCTCAAATCTTTTAACCGTTTCCAAATGACCATATTCTGAAATTAAAACAAAAAATGTTTGAAAGTGAATTACCTAATTATTATATGTAAAAGATAGTTTCGAATGTTATATAAAATTACTAATAGATGTTAGTTTGATATATGAGATATATAATTGGTCCGAGAAAATGTGTTTAATATGTAGTTTCTATGAGTGTGTGTGTTCCTCTTAAAGTTCTTATAAAGATAAGAGTATTTTCTAAAGCAAAGTTGCTTTTATATTTTACTACTTTTTCCGAATCCATTTAAAATTCGATTTATAATAATAGGGCGAAAACGTTAACATCTTTGGGGGNTAATAGGGCGAAAACGTTAACATCTTTGGGGGAGTCGCATG
>JXPZ01008994.1:0-11101 GCA_001014575.1 Themira minor
AAAAAAAACAAATGTGGTGTTTCTTCTCCCCGCCTTAAACTGGATATTGCTTCTTCTCCGTTCGGAAAACACTCTTTAGAGCCCACCAGAAATAACCCGTATTTCAAAATGCCCCTAAGGGGCCCCTGTAGTGTTAGTTCTAAAAGGTAAGAAAGCGAATTGTTGCTACTTGATTTGTCCGAGTGATTTTTTTTTTAATACGTTACTGCCGTTTATGTGGAGCGTTATTGGCATTCTCCTGTTGCACCCACATAGACGTTCACAGTGTTGATGCAATCAAATTAACCCTAACGAATAACGTATTTAGTGTAAACTACAGAACAGAATAGAACGAATTGCTTAAAATATATATACATATTTACATATGTTATAGAGAAAATTAACAGTACAGATGTACAAATGACAACAAGGTACAATAAGAAAGCCGACATTGGTTAGCGTTACATGATAGAGACATTTCCGTACTTTGCATCGCTGTGACACCGTACATACATAAATACATGCTATATATGGAGATGAATGAAGATGAAGAAAATGCGAAATGGAAATTTTCATCCAACTGTCTATCTATCCAACTCAACTCTCTCTCTCTCTAAAGCTGTATCTCTCTATTTGTCTCTCAACCTATCCAACTATCTATTTATAAATATACGTATTCATCCATATAGATATGACCAATACGAAACCGAATGTTTTTCGCTTAAGTTAACTGCTGTGGCTGCTCTCGATAAAAAAATCGAAAATGTTTAAAAGTAATTCATAAATGTAGATATTTTTGTAACGTGTTGGGGCTCATTCATTTTGTGCAGGACACACACGCAATTTCACCACTCATACATGAACTCTATTCTTAAAGGTAAACAAAACAAAATTCACTGAGAATACTGTTAATGTAATATGATAATACAATACAATTTTCTTTATAAGAATGGAAAAGGAAATTTATTGCTAAAAAAACGAACTCAAACAATAATAAAATGCAAATAAATGTAAAAAAAACTATGAGAATACATGTGTACATAATATGTATGAATATGTCTTTCAGGTAGTTTATACAGTATACAATATGAATATTTGTATATATTTATACACATAAAAAGAAGGAAAGATATTTAAAAAAACACAAACGAAATCGAAACGAATAATAATAAAATATACAGTAATGAGAAGAACAAACCCATACACACAAAAACAAGCCTACACAAAACAAACAATTACATTACATACACGTATGAATCCACCATAGAGGTTTGCACGAATGCATTCAAAAATGATGCACTCACCCGAACTACTCCACAAACTACTCCAAAATATTGAAACATCCCAATTTGAATAAACATTGTATGACAAATTTGATCATTCAAAATGAAATGAATGAATAAATGACTGAATGGAAGTTTCAGTAGTGCCCAACCCACAAAGTCAAACAAAGTCCAGTGTATTCATTTGACATTAAGAAGAAGAGATTTTGTGTTCTTCGTTCGTTTAAACAATATAGCAGTCTGCCAGAATGAGACCTCAATAAACGATAACCAAATGATAAACGTTTTTAAAGCAAGAAATTTAAAAATGTCAATACAGTGTGATGTAAGACCATCCAGCAACCTTTCTTACACCGTTTCATACTTTACCGGTACATATATGGCGCCCACGGAACAAAATCTCTTCTTCTATATATAAATAAATGTACTGAAAGAATCACACTATTCGTCTCATAATATTCATCTATTAATTCATAAAAATGCCTGAGCGACCTATTCAGGTGGGTTTTTGGAATAAATTCAAATTAGAATGAATTAATGCAAGCCTCTATTACACAAATACACAAGAAAAAAATGGAAAATGAACGAAGTGCTATTATTGGAGAGCGAAGATTTGATTATAATTTTTTAGTTTTTATTAGATAAACCCAATGATTGTTGTCATTTTGAAATCGGAACCAGTCAATGACTAGTTTTGTTTTGTTATTGAATTCCAAAAATGTTCATATTTATTTATTTGTAAATATGATATAACGCAAAACTAATATTTGAAAAATGAAAAGCGTATAACTTTTTTGATGTACCCCCGCTACGCACCATCCCACACAAACCACAATCCCTCCCTATACACCCAACAACGCCAAGTTTTTATTTTCGTAACATCGGTGCGAATGTCAAAGCAAACGTCGCGCAATATCGTTAATCTCATTAAATCCTTAATATCTTATATTACAGTGTAGTCTTATAGTAGTTAAATTATTAGCGATTGTATGTAGCGAATATGCGTAGGAAGTTTTTGTAGTGAATTTTGTTTGTTAAATAAACTGGAGAAACTATCGAAGACTTAGACATTCATACTTTACACAAATCTCATACATATGTGCATATACATATATATGTATATGCGCATTTAGAGCAATCAATATGAGACTCAATAATTGAAAGCGCAGCGCCCATTTCTTTTGCTGTTTCCAAAATTAGCTTTATTTGGCTAACAATTCCGATATATTCAAAATATGTACTGGTGACGCTCATTTAAAACTTTTTCAGATTCAGTTTTCCAGAGTTGACTTCTTTTTGATTATTTCATATGTGTAAGTGGTCAAAACGTCACGAGACAGCGATTGCTATTGAACAAAACCACATGAATTCAACAACAACTTGAATAACCGAAAATTATCTATTCTATCCGTTCGTGTTTACTATCTTTTTTGTCATTCCATCAGGTGTGAGCTACAAAGCCGAAACGAATTGCATATTTTGCCGCCCAGAGGACACTTTGTTTTGCTGCAATATTCCAAAACGGAACTTTCAATGTTTCCCGTTACTTGTTTCGTTAAATTAACGACCATCTTTAAACGGCCATTGCTTTCTAGAAAATGTTTCAAGTAGCACTGAAAAAGCCTGAAACTATACTCACTTGAAATCACGCTATTAATTTTGTACTACAGGGTGTTTTCTGGTTCGGTTTGTCAATTTATCCAATTAATAGTGTTGTTTTGGGTGTACAATATCGTCAGTCTTTAAAAGTACGTTTGATCAAGAGTGACCAAGGATTTAACTTTAACCATGTATGTAGTACCACAGAGCAAATATCTGTGGTAGTACCAATCAACAGTACTCGAAAGTACGCACATACCATTGTTGACGCCGAGATTTATTTGAATTAATTGAATATTGTACACCCCTTGTCCTTGAGCTTGTAGCGCAGAGTACGAGTCACAGGAGACCTCATAGAGTATATTCATATATTACGCATCAGGAGAACGTGCTGAGTGTCCGTCTTTTGATTGTGCTAAATCGGTAGAATGCGTTGAAGTTGGACACCAAGTAAAGTTTTACCCTCGGCCTGGCCGATGCTTTATAACCCTCCATAGTAAGCTATTCTTAAGGCCTAGTGAAATATTTAGTCCATTTAGTTCTCAAGGTTTAGAGGAGAGTGACAATAATAAAAAATTATAAAAAACAAATATTTTTTATTGGATCAAATGGGTCACTTTGTATGGGAGGTACCGGAATTACATGTATAGGGAAGTACTTCCATTCTGTTCCAAAGATAATGAAATTAGCATCGGTTTGGTATAAGAGGGGGTAAAGCCCCTAATATAGCCAAATAAAGCCCAGCATAGCAATTTTTTCACTTACCCCCGATCGTTATCTAACTTTCAACAGACAGCATTCGGGGTGTGATCCTGATTCAGAATATACATATGCAGTGGATTGCAATGGAGGTTATGAGGAGGAGGAAGAAATATATAAGCTATGAACTTGAGGTTTCCATTGACGAGTAACTTGATTTTTTTCAAAATATTAAAGCACGTTTGTTTTNCCATTGACGGGTAACTTGATTTTTTTCAAAATATTAAAGCACGTTTGTTTTTTAATCTTCATTAAGTATTCTCGATGAAGAAACTNCGTTTGTTTTTTAATCTTAATTAAGTATTCTCGATGAAGAAACTAGTTACATTGTTATTTCAAAGCAAGCCTAAAACTTAGCTATAGTAGTTTGTTGTTTTTAAAATTTCCAATCTTCCTTCGTTAATGAATGGACAATTATGCGAAATCAAATGATTTTCTTTGAGTATAGGCAAAAGCCAGTCATTACCACCAATTATCAATCGACTCACCCAACCAATCACTCATTTGTACATACATATATACAAAAACAGAACAACATAGAGCCATGCCTACATACATACATACACAGATACGATCGCATTCCATACATACATGGCACTTAATTAGTATTAAGTACTTAGAATCGAAATGAAAAATATCTGAGAACCTTAAAATAATGGAAATAATTTTTACAATTCAAAAAACGCTAGAAAATTGCATCAAAAACAAGAGGAAATTACAAACAAAACAAAACAAATTGATTTGTTCTTAGAGTACACAACATAGACATGTGCTCGGCTCGGCCACGAAAAAGACACACCCACAAATATATACAGATTATGAAAAAGTACATATGTATGTATGTATGTATGTATGCATTCATAGTGAAGAATGCAACAGACAAAGAGGAAAAGCTCGGCGATTGGCAAACATGGCCAATTGTGGGCGAACGGATTGTCGAGGCGGAGCCAAGTTTGTGATGGTGTGAGAAGTGAGCAGCAAAACAAAGGTTGGTCGGCGACGAGGTACAGAATAAATGGGTCTCATCATGTTATATAAAAACAACTCCTCGCACATATTGAGGGGATGCGATTGCAATTGCAAGCGCAAAGAGTACCATTCAGCAATCTACATTCAATACAATACAATACAAAATCCATTATTATGTAATGTATAATTTTAAATCTTTAAGTACCTTAGTCAGAAAATGTGCGCTCGAATGACTAATTAATTGAAAATAAAAATTAATGGCTGCTAAATAAGATATGTTTTCAATGAGCAACAAATTAGAATCAGATTAAGCGGTCAATCGCAATTGTCACTCTTTCACAATGCTCTGGTTATACTACAATACTACAAAGTCAATTATAGAATTGGATGGCAGGAAGCTTCGACCGGGCATCGTTCTGATCCGAAGGGCCGATCGTTTTTACGTGTTCTAAAAACTACGTTGGTCTATGAGCCCAAGATGGAATTCAATGAATTCAATGAAACAGTTTATAACTTACACCAGCACTCATAAAGTTTGCATGGTAGAGCTAAAGATAAGCAACATTATGCCTGGAAGAAATGTTTAAAGGTAAACAATGGCTCATTATAACTAATGTAAAAATAACAAATACTTGCAAAAATTTGCAAAATCAATGGTTTACTTAATATCAAAAAGAATGGTCTTTCGAAGTAACATGAATGAAAAGCTACGGTGTTAAGAGCTTCCTGGGTACAAGTTTTTGTTGAGATTCCAAATGTGACCCCAAATGCGATTTTCTCAAACATTTCAAACAAAATGGACTAACTGTCCTCAGTACTGATGTTTGTACACAGCCCAGATCGCCAATCAACCAACAAACCATCATCCAACCGACCAGCTAGCCAACTCGTATGACTTTGCTGAAAATGGCTTGGCTTTACTTCAGGTTACGTAGTCTGGTATGAAATTGTTTTCCCTTAAGCTGTGTAAATTGCTGTTGGTGAAGTGGTGCGGCTATTATTAAACTGGATATTGTGAACTTGAGCTTGAAATTTTGTGAAATTAACGTTACACAAAACTAAGATGTTGTTATGTCGCGAACGGTGTGAAGGAAAGCATACCGCAAGCAAAAAAGCCTAGCGTTGGCCAAGAGTGAAAACAGCGGATCGAGACGGGAAAATAGAGAAGAGGAGAGAAAGTATATTGGGTGGTTGTGGTGGCAACTGCTATTAGACTAACTCGTTAAGCTTTGAGCAGGAAACTGAAACAACAAAACATGGTGTGGTGCAATTCTCATTTCATAATGAATGTTTCAAGTCTAACTTAAAACCCTTTATGTAATGTTGATCTTCCTGTTTGACTGGTGGTGGGTTGATGTTTTGTCTTCTCCCATTACGCAAATTTTAAACGCTCAACTGCATTCATCCGATGTCATGTCGATATGTGGAGGTCGTCCCAACTATGTTCGTTGTTACAGTTTTCGTTTTACTTTCACACACACATTTTATTAGTGCGGATGGTGTGTTGGCCGTTGGACAACTGTTCACTTGCATGGCGTTGGAGGTGTTGTTTGAACGTTACAACAGCGGTTATGAATATTTTTATAGAACAATGTTTTTCCATGAACAGATCGAGCCAGCACTGGCAAGAGATCGGCATTTTGTGAGACTCCCACTGCACCTTGAAAATTACGTAGAGCAGCCAGAGTGAATTTCAGCGCCCAGGGTCAGTTAAGGCAGACTTAAATGCATTACAAAGTCTTGACCATATGTACATACATATATCGAAAAAGAGCAACGTCAATACTCCCTCTTCACTTTCGGAATGGGAAAGATAATGACAGACTCTTCAATAGAACCATTGATTATTTTATGGAAAAGTTTTCTAGTTCGAAAACTGAAGTTATGTGTTTTTGCTTTTAACCACAATGCTAATAGTTCCGTTTCGGAATTAAAATTTCTATTTACATAATATGTTTATTGTGGTTACTTATATAAACACAAGATAACATTTGTCAAACATGCTAAGTTGTATATGTATGTTGATTATTGGTAGGTTAAAATGAAGAGTATACAAGTGTGTAGAATATAATAACAGGATGTCTTTGCCTTATGCCGGCAAATTACGAAATGAAATTATGGATGCCACATGAATAAAAGGGGTGTCCCTTGATGTTTGTGTGGATTATACGGCCTTGCAAAATAAACAAGATGGGAAAATTCTCTTAAAGACGTAATGAAAGAGAAGCCCTGACACAGATTCGCCAAGAAACGGCCAGAGAGCAAAAGCAACAGCGCATTCGTGATTGCAAAGGCGGCAAAGCAAAACGCACACGATTATGTGCTCCGGACGCCGTTGCTCTTTATACAACAAACTAACGTGACGTAACAGGGACTGAAAAACATACCTCTCGCCGACGTCGAACAACGACAACAGTTCCAGCATTTGGCTCAATGTGTGCGTGTGTAGATTTTGGCGTGTTGTTATATGGAGCGCCGAGATACGTAAACACAAATGTGAACGTAAGCGCTGAACGTAATCGCCAGAGTTTCGCTCTTTTGAAACGGCTGTGACATAATATAGCGCAATTCTTCAACCTCGTAGTTGTGCTACGTCCGACAAGCTCTCTCATTTACCGCTCACTCACAACGGGCAACCACAACACAACAGCCACGCAAACACGCTCTTTCGTTGTTGGGTCGGCAATTTCGATGCCCGCTCTGAATTTTTCGACTGTGCTTTGTTTGGCGTTTTGTATTTGGCATTTGCTAACAGGCAGCGGCGGTGGCATGTAGCATTTTAATTTACGGACTGAAATAATTAACGAAAAAGTTAAAAACTAAATAAAACACGCAAAAGAGCGCCTCGCACAATACAACAAATATACGAAAACGCGAAAAGCAATAACACAAATTTTGATAAATACACGATACCCATGCAAAACATTTCAACAAAATACAGTGAACTTTATTCATCGCCGGATATTGTATAAAACCGACGCAAAATCGGTCGTTCCTCCTCTCGTCGTGACTCGAAAAAGTGTCTCTCTAGTGTTGTGCTGAGCTTTTTATACAATCATAATTTTGTCACACATTTTGTAGCGGAATTATTTTTAAGTGTCAAAGTGCTTCAATTCGTTTGTGCGTCCGGGCGATTTCTGCGATCGGGCAACAATCACTGCATCATTAACCATAAGGCTTCGAAACCAACCCTTTTTCCGACTCACGCCCTACACCAAATTAAACCTCCAGAATCTCCTCGAAGTTATCGCGAAAAAGTTTCAAAAAATATGAGGTAAAAACACCTTTTTTATATTCTAGAATTTCGAATATATATGAAATTAATGTCTCCATATGCCCCCAAATGAAAAAAATCAGAAGTGAATCATTTTCTTTGTGAGCGTGAATGCCAGATAGGCTCTCTTGTTGGGGCTTTGTGTTGTTGTGTTGTTTTTCTCAGTTTAGCTCTCGGTTTTTTCAGTAGCTTCGTCGGTCTGGTATAGTAACATCGCGTCAATGATTCCAAAGCAGTTACGTAAAGAAGTATCTTACAAAACATGAAGAACGTCGGCGGCCCCTCGAGAATCGGCACTATTAACGCCGCTGCGGTAACCTCTAACCATGCCACCAAATGAGCAGCTCATCACCCCGCCCATTATTCCGTCTTCATCTCTTGCGGGCAAACTTTTCGAGGCACATAACGAATAGAGCGTTACAACTGGGTGGGGGAACCGTAACGGTCTGACAAAATGTTTTCGGAGTTCTATGTGAAAGGTGTGGTGCCTCGCACATCCGTATTCAGTTAATCTTCTTGTGTTTGTTTGGAAACATATTCAATTGAAAACTCCAAAAGCAAAAAACAAACTATTTTCGTACTCATTCTTTTCGGTACAAATTATTCGATGGCCTTAACCAAACCAGTAAATCAGTTACAAAACCATTTTGTCACTGCCGTTGTTGACCGTTTTCCGCTCTTTAATGCTACAGAGTGTTATGAAAGAGAACTTAGAGACAGTGAGCGCCATAAGAGAACGAACACAAAATATTCGTGTTACGAGGGTGTTACGACATCAGGCCTCGAACATGAACGGCCGCAACGCTAAAACAACGTCCACTAGAGTACAGAGTACCTACTCTGGTACAGGGTGAATACTTGTATTGAAAATGTGTTGTGTTGAATTCAGCGCCAGCTAAAAATTGACTGTGTTATAAAACAATACGACGTTCATGGGTTAATCGCTAAAGTAGAGAGCCACGGCACGGTCTGTCGTGGCGTCGCCTTCGACAAATGAAATTCCGTGTACATGTTCTTATTGTTTTTGCCTTTGTTTGCCTGTCGGCCTATGTGTGAGCAAAAGAGGGAGATTGAGAGAGCAAAAAAGACGAGAGAGTGTGTACTTCCTGATGGAGAGCGTTATCTGAAAAGAGATTACTAAAAGTTCTCCACTAGAATACCATGGCATTTGTTAATTGAGTTGAGTCGAGTTGAGAGATTTTAAAAGACAAAAAGTGTGAGCATTGTGTACGTGTGTGAAAAAGCAATGAGCTAACATTTGAATGATGACGAACTCAACAAAGAGGAATGAGTCGCATTTTGATCACCACAAACAACAATAATAACAAATGAATCGAACACAATATCACAAACCGTACAGTTCTGATAAAAAATTAAGATAATAAGATAAAATCAATAGAAATATTAGTAAAAATATTGAAAATTATTCTGAGAGCTGTATTGCTCGCAATGAAATATATTTAAGGTGACATTCAATCACAGCAAATTAAAAGAATTCCAAGAAAATTTAATTATGGGTTCGTTGCTGGGTTGTGTAATCGTAGTTATGATTTCTTAGGAATTTTCTAATGAACGACGTTGATATTTGTGTAGATGTTTTTAGTTCAGTAAGCCATGAAGAGGAAAGGAAACCCTCTCCTGTTGTTTTTATTTCAAAAAATATGGGGATATGTAAATTTACTCATGGTGGCGATCGTTATGATGCTCATGTTATAACACTCGCATATGGCACACACATTACATAAGTAAGCGCGAGCCTCTAATGGCACGCACGCCATCAACACCACCACCACCATCTTCAACCTCACTAAACAACAGCAACATAATCGAGCTCACAAAATGACGAAAAAGTGCGTACAAATCTATCACGTAATCACGTCAATGATTGACATGACTTGTTGTCGTCGATGAGGTTTCTTTTAAATTTCGTTTGAATTTAATGCTTTAAATGCCCACATGTGTTTATGTACAAACAAACTGTATGTATTGCCATACAGTGTTTCACACTGCCATTGCTTTTTGTATGTCATGTAGGTATTTCTTCATTCGTTCCAGAAACCATCTCAGTTAATTCCGTTCTTCCGTTTTCTCTTTTGTCATTCGCAATGGTGAATATTTTTGTCCAATAGTTGATACATTTATAATACCTTCTATTGCCGTTTTTGTGTTTGCAGTATATGTGTATAGAAAATTCACAATTAGACGAAATTATTTGTTGATTGGGTCAAATCGGTAAATTTGTATGGGAGGCACCGGAACGCGTAGGCGCTTCTAGTCGAGCCCGTCAGAGGGACACCTATAAGTGAATGCTGCTAGTTTGATCGCTCTTTGTCAACAGTTGCAAATATATAAATAACTCTAAGACTGATAGTATGGCAGAAACTAAAATATGGCTAAATTCTTGAACTGGAGCAACTCACTTTGCATCTTCACCCTTTGCTTGGATTCAGCTAGGGGTTATATTACCTCATACAAAATGACCTAAGGAAAACAAATTTGTTCACTACCGACAAATTTGCTTGCATAGGGAATAAATGAGTCGACCAGACCGATGACATTACTCTTACTTATTCACAATGATTTTATAATTTTTGATTAGAATCCGAGATGAATTGAGCATTATTTGCGCGTGTGTTGTTTGAAGGCTCATCTCGTCAAGTCTCATTTCTCTATTCGTTTCTTTTTAGTATTGTTATGAATTGTTTTATTATACCCTACTATGGAGAGGTATATAATCTTGTCAATACATTTGTTACGCAAAGAAGGCAGTACCCCACATGTAATGTTCCTAAAATTTGACCAAATCTTGGTATATCATTAGTCAAAAATATGTGTCTACCTAATTGGGTTTCCGTGTCATCTACAGGTTCTAATACTTCAAAACAAAATAACCATTATAGCCCGGTAAATATATTTATTAAATTTTCGAATTTCTCTTTATTGTCCATTCGGGCTTTACAATTAGAAGTTCGGATGAACTAACATTTGTTTTCGTAGCAAAATAGATGGGATCAAAGCATCGGCCAGGCCCATATTAATACTTTTACTTGTTATTTTTCGTTTTATTATATTTGATTATTATGTGATTTTTTGTTGAGAATTCCGTTTCCCCTGTATGTAGAATATGTTTTGGTAAGTGCTATGAAATATTAGCCTTNTTAAATGTTATGAAATATTAGCCTTAACAAAACAACAACANGTAAGTGCTATGAAATATTAGCCTTAACAAAACAACAAC
>JXPZ01009018.1:0-11246 GCA_001014575.1 Themira minor
TTCTACATAACAATTATTACTGCTCCAACAAAACATTAATTACAACGCCATAATAACTCCCACCGTTACTCCCAGGGTCAACAACGATATATTTTCGTGTTTTTATTTCCCTGCCCTTAGGCAAACTAATCTAGATAATCAAAAAAGTGGACTTGCTCGAGTGTGTGGCTCTGCGATGTGGTACTTCAGTTAATAGGAGTTGCAGCCATTAACGGCAAAATCAATACCAATCAGTAGCTATGAGTACAAGTGTATAATCGTTGAATAATACGTGGGGCTTTTCTTTAATAAAGGGAGAGGCCTACAAACAATTTTCTATGAAAGCTGTCCATGAAACACTGCTTTGCAAACATTACAGAACACAGTTTTCCATAAAACTATGTGTAAGAATGAAATGTCAAAGTTCGGTAGGAGAAATATGGGAAAAATAATGTCCAGCGTGGGCCTTGTAACACTTACATCTCATCACATTCATAACTGGTATTCCTCTTCAGGGTTGGTTAAAGCTACGTGTAGCGGGATACCATAGCCTCTACTAACATATTACATAGGAGAGAGAATGCAGCAACTCTTTTATTTATTTTTATATATTTCGTCATGCGATGACCTTGCCCACAAAGGGCAACGCTAGCGGCATATGTCAATGATATGGTCATGGCCATGGAACTTGTTCACGAAATAAAAATTTAAATTAACAGAAGGGCACATTATAATGGATGCCTCTTAACATGTACAATGTATAAATTATTTTTCAAACGAAATACAGAAAATTTTGTACTTGTTAGTAACTTTATAATGTCAGGGGTTTACTTACTTTGAACACTTCCCACGTGGCAGAAAATGGCAGAACTGCTAAGCCAACCAACAAATCGGCAACGGCGAGATTAACAATAAAAAAATTGGTAACACTGCGCAACTTATTTGAACAGAACACTGCGGCAATAACTAAACAATTTCCACCGATCACCAAAACATTAATAAATTCCAGTATGGCTAATGAGATCAGATTGGATGGTTCCGTCCATTTTACAGATTTTATTAAGTTCTCACACTCGGTCACGTTCATGGCGGTATCTTAATATTGGGTGAACGAATATACGTATTTACCACCTGAAACAAAAATAGTAAAAGTTTAGATAAAGAAACAAATTAAATGTGTTTCATCGGTCAGCCCGATGCTTTAATACTCCTCATTCATTTCAAGAATGTATTGGATATTATGAAAATAAATCCCAATGAGAAAATTTGAAATGCTTTCGAATTTTAGATCGGGACAATTTTTAATGGTCTAATGAGCACACCAGCGAAGGGTATGTTCAAACTTATATTANCAAATCCCAATGAGAATTGAAATGCTTTCGAATTTTGGATCGGGACAATTTTTAATGGTCTAATGAGCCCACCAGCGAAGGGTATGTTCAAACTTATATTAAAAAAAAAGGAAACTTGGAGCAATTCAAAAACGCTAAGAAGGACTTGTCAAAATTTTAGTACGTGATGCTTGTGACTTATCAACAACATAGTGTTGCAAAGGGAAAAATAATTGTATTATAAACAGGGTCCCAAAGGTTTTTTATCATAATACTTTCTGTCTCATTTGAGCGCTCATTGCGTGTTTTCATTTAAATTTGTTCTACCACGTTTTCATGCTGGTTACCAATGCATTATAAATCGTTTTATGAATACACACAATAACTTATGGAACGCAGATTTGTATCAAGTTCATGTAGAGACAGAAATATTAAGTGAACACATGGTACTTACACGCATCAGTAATTATTCTGAATGCTGAATGCAACAAATAAGTTAAGCACACGTAAGTAATTGCGAACACTATACAAATGAGTGTATGAAAGTGCAAGTTAAGATGTATGCATTTATCTTTAAAACCAATTATTCGATATATTTCAAACTATAGGGAAGTTCCATTCCTTCAATGAAATTTATTATACCATTTTCATTTAAAAACAGTCTTTTGAAGTGAATAAAATCATTTTCCTCAAAAATGGAAGAATGAATGTACTTAGCGTAAGTCAGTGCTTACGTTCCATGTTACTGATGAAGCCTCTTAAAACTTGTTGGTCACTCTTGCAATATGCGGCGCCAACTGACTTACAGCAATGGTAATGCTTGAATAGAACGACCAACAGTGGTTTCATTTGGACATACGTTGCCCTTTACGATGCAATATTTCGGATCGTACTCATAAAATGTAGGTTATTTACCAACTATACTTCAATAATGTACGAAACATCCGACTAGGGACGTTAAGTTGGTATTGGACAAACAACGAAGTTGAGTTGACTTCACTATTAGCGAAGATTTTGAGCGGAACGAAACGGAGAGTGGCTGAATGGCTGAGGGTAACACATGAAGAAGAAATCACAAGTGAGTTAAGTTTAAAGAGCGAAGACAAGACAACATGCGTTTTTTATAATTTAATTGCGCACATTACTTATACCTAGGCGGATCGTAACATAACTGAGTGGGTTTTACTTGGGATACCAAAAAATTTGAACGTCAAGACACGTGGACACTTTTAAGAAGAGCTAGTTGTTAAGAAGAGCTAGATTAGTTGTTCAAACACAATAAATGTTAAGAATCATAATCACAATATATTGAATAAATTAACTTGTATTCAAAGTATATTAAAAATGGAAAATGCAATTACCGAACATACCTAAATCGACCAACCTCAATTTGGCCGGATGTCTTTTTCAACTTTGTGCATTGCAGTCGCTGTGGTAAATTGTTATAATATTTTAATCCAATATTTCATAATACATATCAAATATATATGTTAATTTGTTTCCGGATAAACTCGAGGACCAAACCTGGGCTAAGTGTACAATCAAACTCGTACCAGCATTTATCGAACCGAAATTAAACAAATAAAAGGGGTTTTATGGCAAAGAATAAGATCCCTTTTTGGAAATATTGCTTTCCAAATCTGGTTAAAAAGTTTTATCAAATCTTGAAAATCCATACTCAATAGCGGGAAAGACCACAAAGGGTCGAATAATTTATGCGGTTCTCATTTATTCAAAATGGAAGAAGGAATGCGTACGCACACACACACACACAAACGTTGACACTTTCCATTGGATTCCATCAAAATAGGTTGGCGTATCAGAGGAAGGCTAAAAAGAAAAGTTTGCTGGCTAATACCAAATATGCTAACCTCCAATGAATAACTCATTTTTCTGTCTCTTCGATTATTCGATTTTATATGAACGGGGCTAAAGTTAAATGGATGACATGTATAGAGAAATGTGGCATTCTTCTTTCGATTATATATTTTCTGAATTGATACCCACACACAAAAACATTCGGTTTTACAAGCCAACATTTGGAATTGAATTTTTCAATTTATTTCAAAACCAATTTTTGAAAAGGATACAGTTTTACCATTAAAGTGGGAGCATCGTTGGCATTTTCTACACAACTGCCCGTATAAATAGCCGCAAAACTACATGGCATAATCGGAATTCCAAGAATGTGTGTCTTACNAGTATAAATAGCCGCAAAATTACATGACATAATCGGAATTCCAAGAATGTGTGTCTTACGGAGACGACACTTAGGAATGCTTGTACGTATAATAAGAATGTTCGTTTAAGTTCTAAAAAGGTTATCGATGGCAGCGCATGGAGATGCCTACTTGTATTGAATGTATTGACATCATTCTTTGGGTCCAACCAAGGGAAATGTTGCCATATTTTACTCACATCTAACAATAACAGCAATTGAGTGCAGGTAAAAATATCTTCCATTCATGCATAAGCACATATATCGGCAGTTGTGGTAGGAGGGCGATATACTATAGTTCATTGGTGGTATGAAAAATTGAAATGTACACTATAGTAAGAACAACAGGTAGAGAAAATGATTAACAAAATAAATTGCCATTTTGCTATAAATTGAATTGAATTGAAATGAACCAAAGGGGAGCCGATTGGTATGTTTGTTGGTACAAAAATACTGATCGAAAACAAGTGCTTGTGAAAGGGAATCAAATGGGACAGAAATGAGAAATGGTAACCACTGAAACTGGGCCGCCATTCATATAGTTCACAATAAACCACGCCTCCCACCACATGTTTTGTACTGAACGATGACGTCAATAATGATTGATTAATGTTTCGACTATAAATTGTAATGTTTTACGTATTGATTAGAAAGCAACATTTCCATGTCATTGCTGCATCGAAGAAATAAGGGATACTCTTTGAGAATATTACAAGAATTAATCATGCCAAGTTAAGAGGGGAGATTGCTTCTGAACTCTTGAAAATCTAAATGAGAATTTTAAAGTAATAAATGTTAAGAAAATTAAATTAATTTTAAAAATATATCTTTAGAAAATAAAAATAATGTTTTACTTTAATTTATATTTCCATACTAATAAAACCCCATTTTGAAATTAATATGTTATATATATTTTGGTTACCATCGAATCAATAATTCATTTTCATTTTCTCTACGAAGGTAGTTCACATTTACATGGAAGCCAATTCCAAATTGACTAGAATTTAATTTGCCAGTTTGGTTTCTGAAAGTTGTAACACGATAAACTGATAGTAATTTTGTTTTGTTTGAATGTTGTCGTTATTACCTTGGCCTCTTTTTTTAGTAAAATGTCAAAAATGTGGATTGAGAATTGTTGTTTGCCACATTAAGTAAAACCTCAATTTCACAGGCAGTGTAATAGCCCTAAGGAGTTTGCCACTCATTGAGGTGTCAATCTTTTTGGGTTTCAAAATGGTTTTATGTTGTAGATATTAATAAACAAAGCAAACATTCCCTTGATTGGCTGTCAGACTTTTTCAATTTCTATTTATTGTGCTTTGAAAAGATATGCTTCAAGCAATTAAGCAAATATTTATAAAACCAAAGTGTGACATTAATGATATTAAACAAAATCTCGCAGGTTCGTTCGTTGTAATGTAAAAATTGACAACGATCCAACAACACTTTGTGTTTTAATTAAATTATCATAATGAACTACATAATTGTAAAATGGTCCTGCTGAGTGTATGTAATGTAGCTATCGGGTGGTCTTTGTGGTTTCGGTTTTGTGGAACTACTTTCAATAGATATGTCCACATGACGCGACTGACAATCCACTCCATTATAAATAATTAATTATTGGGGCAAATTGTGTATGCCCTTTTGAAACTAAAGAACTTGCTATTTTGTTCGTGTAAGCTGAACAAACAATCGTGAGGGAATGAGTGTCATAAAGTTATATTAATTATATGTCAAAAAGTTATGCAGCACCATTGAGAGAGACGAAAAAAGTCTTGCACATGATTCACAGATGAGATGTGCCGTAATGGCTTTCGGAGTTTAGGTGACCACTTGTGAGCAACATTTAATTACATTTGAAAAAAGTACCGAGTAAAGTCAACTCTTGGAGCCGTGCTCGTGACCTCGCCTTGTTATCTGTTCACGCAAGTTTCTCGCATTCAATTAAACTTTCGCCCCAAAATTCAATGAGCTGCTGCCGTTACTGCTCGGTTTCCTTGAATTGTTAGCCAATATTTTGTCTGCTTGGCAACGCTCTCAGTCAGATACAGAGTTTGTATTCGTTGGTGCTACTTATGTTTTTTGTTTGTAATTCAAATTAGCAGGTCACCGTCCTATATAAAAGTGTTTACTTTCTACGCCTTCCGCTTGCCCGACAAGCCAACCACAATTTGGCATCACTGAGTGCAACTCATTTGATTCATTGAAGGCATTTCAAAGTCTGTGCAATTTTAATCATTAAAAAGTTTTCTTCTTAGAGTTCTGGCTGCTCATATTTCTCCTTTGGCCGGCCACACTGAAGAACACTGAGATTTCGTTTACTATTTAACACATAAACTGATTTCTATATCATTCGGTGAGACGGCGTTAGCCTCTACATAACCCAAATGTTCTTTTCTCTTAGTAGATTTCCTCTACGTAATGAAAAATATATGCAGACGACAGTCAAATATTGGAAAATCGAGTTAAATTATTGTAAGCAACCTTCGCAACCCATTTGTTGTTGTTACAAACGTACTGCACAAATGGAAATTTCATACTTTCGAATGTATAAACATGAAAGACCATTTGCAAACAAATTTATTGTAAAAAGAAACTCTGCTTGATGACATTTTTAATTTGCAGTTTTAGGTCTCTATTTCATGAAGTGTCTCAGGAAGAAAGGATGCATAGAAAAACATTAATTGCATTTTAATTTTATAAAACGACATTGCGTGGACAGGGTAATATACCCACATTGCGTTAGGTAAATTTTGTTTATTGTTTCACAACAAATATGCCCAAAGTTTCAAGTGAACGAAAAGTAATGGGAAAACAATCACAAACGTTAAAGTCTTTGGCAAAGAAACTCGTGGCATTCCCATTAATTGCATCGTGCTTCACTGAGTTGCTCAGAGCCAACATGCATAGACTATGCATAAGTGTAATTATTTATAGTGAGTTAGGGGGAAACGTTTTAAGGGCATTTCAACTGACAAAACTGAACTCTAACATTGAGATTTCAGTTGATGTCTATTTTCGATAAGTCTTAACCAGGTTATTTTAAAAAAATTGCCAACTGCGGTCGACGGCTTTCCTTACGGAGATTTGTGAAGCAAACAAAGTTTTCGCCACCGTTGTTTAGTTGACAGGTAAATATGCAGAAGATACAGTCGAAGGGATCAGAGAAGAAAAAAAATTAGTTGTATAAAATGAATTCCCCTGCTTCACACGCCGCTCTTTAAAAGAGGTAAATTGATGTTAAATAGCCCATTGACATTTAATTAGTACAAACTAATTATAATCACGTTTCGACCGTTAAGACCAGCATTTGATAAGCTGACAATGAGCAACAATAGCGAAGCCATGAATGAAAGCCATTTACATTACCGTAAGCGACTGACCAATCGGCCCAATCAATGCCCACTAATGGCGAATTATCCAGTAGTTGAATTTGGGAACGATATTTTTTTAGTGTTGGTTTTGTTGTANATATCCAGTAGTTGAATTTGCGTAACGATATTTTTTTAGTGTTGGTTTTGTTGTAGTTTGAAAATCTAACAAAAAGCTTTTCCTAACGCTTTTGGTTTTTTTGTGATTGCATTTCTTCTTGTGTCGATGCTGGACCCTAATATGTCATTAAATACCACTGTGCCATTTGACATTTGCTTCAGTGTTTGTTCTTCACACACAATTTCACAGGCATTTCACAGGAAATGTCCAGCAGCGCTGCAGTGGCATATGTAGACAACTCACCATATTTGACCTTCTGTTGATTGTGTAAAACTGGCCAACGAAACGAAAATATTTATTTCCTTCAGGAGGGAAATTGCTCTACATTATTTTCATAAAAATTAGTATTGAAGTGCCGTTATTCATCTTTGCACTTTTTACAGCTGATGTTCTACCTACCTATGTGGTTCGATTATTCAATGCAACCGTCATCGCATCTCATCATTCTTGTGGCTAGTTCGGTAGCCAAAATGCACAATGTTTTATATCGCTGAATTTTGATCTTATAAATTTTGGAGGATATTTAGTTTCAGCAATAAAAACTTTAAAACTTCATAATAATCGCAACAATAACCAAAAGCTGCTGATTATGGCTATTTTGATCAAATAAGAACGAAATTTGCATAAACTAACTTAAACACAGGTGAATGGTATCAACTTTAGTTCTGGCGCCTTGAGTACTCACCGGAAGNTGGTTAGTTCTGGCGCCTTGAGTACTCACCGGAAGCAGTAGCTTGTTGTTGGGTGTTTGTGTCCATGAATTACAAATTGTCCTGCTATTCTTATTATCCATGATGAAGGCACCCGTTCCCAGTCCATTTAAAATGGTGCTACGAGAACGCATTGAGTCGCAAACATCCTTTCACTATGCAGACACATATAAATGAAGAGCGCTGCTTTGTGTGATTTCACAAAGAGAAACCGAAATTAATTTTCTGCAAAACAAAGATTACAAAAATTATTGGGATGAAGTTTACTCTGAAACCAATGAAAAATAGTTTTTATTTATGCATCCCCTTTCCAGTCGCATTCAACTTTCTAGTCATACAATGTTAAATAAACTAAAAAGAATGTGTTTCAAGTCCTTAACAGACACAACACTATCAACAGATTTGAAATTCAACCACAACGGCGAATACACATTCATATGTTGGTACTTAACATCAAGTAAACAGACATGGGGTGATGTATTGTAACAGCAATGTGCTACTTTAAAGGACTACCCTCAATTTATGTCAGTATTGGGCACTCCTACCACTGTGTACGGTAAGAGGATAGCGGAGGATAAGAAATCCGACTTCAACTTTATGACAAGTAAAGTTTAAATGAGTACGTGACAATAAATTACGAAGAAGGAAAGTGAATGGAAACTCTTTTCGTTTGTAGTTGTAAATTTGAACTTACAATGTGGAAATACATTTGTACAATAACAATTATATAACACGAAGACACACAAAAATATGTTCTTTAATGGTTGTCATGCAATTCTACAACACCAATCCTCTACCAGAGGCGAATGTAAAACTCGTTGTTATGGCGATATGTGGCATAAGTTTTTGAAGTAAAACAAGCCCGAATTTTTTTCAAATAATGAGAACGTGTTTTTATAAAATTTAACAATTTTTTCCCGAAATTAATTTGCAAAGTGTTTCAAAGCATAGACAAAGCTGCTGACAACACTTGTACAACACACTTGTTTTATATGTGTTTTCATTTCCATTCATTAGCCAATTTGGTTCGGTGGTATTTGTCTTTTGAGCTCTACCGAAGTGCTGACGTTTCGAATTGTCATGTACTCGGCAAGTGTTATTCAGTTTAACACTCAAATAACTGTGTTTTTGTTTTCACATTGCTTTTGTTTGTTTACGCGAAATTCCTACAATAATATTTTATCAATATTCTGCTGTTTAGTTAATCGGTAGTTTTCGACATTTTGTGTTGTGTTATTTTATCAATGTGGTTGGTTGTGTATAGACTTGTTTTTTGCTAATTTGTTGGTCAAATTTTTATGGTCACATTGTTCGACGATGCCACAGAATAGAATTTGTAAAGTAGCGCTTCAATACAAACCTTTGACAATCTCGACTTAAGCTACAATGGGCGGATCGATTAGATCGATAAGTTTGGTCTTCCAACCATGTTAATAGTTTTCTCAAGCTTGCAAGTGGTTAAAAAAAATAAGCAAATACATGTCCTTATATATTTTTTCAATAATGTAGATATTTATTTTGAACAATAACGACAAAACAATTTTCAGAAAGCATCGCCACTGTTTAAATATACCCAACAAATGTTAATAATATATACATATAAAATGTCAATCCACTGTTGGCGTGTATTATTATTTTCGTGTTTTGGCCAATACGAATACAATTACAATTTAAAAAAAATCTACTCGGCCTATGCTCTCAAAGTTCATTTTTTTATAGGAGTAACAAAATTCTGAATGCCAGGCTGATCCAAATATAGAGAACAAGTGACTATATTAATGTATCTTATTATGACAGCCCTGTTCTTTTAATGAACTTTAGAGTACAATAAAAATAGTGAAAGCGAGAAGCCCAAACATTTGAACCGNTTATAAAGAGTACAATAAAAAGAGTGAAAGCGAGAAGCCCAAACATTTGAACCGATATAGGCAATCTGCAATTCTATTGGGGTTAATGCTATCAACAGGCTAACGGATACACTGACAGACAAAATTGGTTGTGTACAATATCCATCCTTCCTTAATTCCTCCACCTCTTTGTGGAGTAAAAAAAATCATAATATCAGTAATGCAAAAACCATTAGCACATTCTACACGAAGAAGGGACGTAGAAAAAATACAGTTTTGATTAATGATTGTTGAGTCCCGAGGATTTGGGAATTGAAATAGCAAAAGTCTTGATAGGAAAAATCATAATATAAATAAAACCTTTATTCAACATAGGTGTGGAAGATGTAAATAATGGGAATACATCTCAAGCGTCCGCTTGCAAATTTTTTTTTTTTATTAGTTTCTTTAGTATATGCTATCTGTATGTAATAACAATAAACAATAGGTGTGATTCATTCAAGGGTCAATATACAAAAGCGTATGAGGTGAAAAATAAGCTCTAACAATTTAAGAATGATAACAGGATAACATAATTACAGTAACAAACGGATTAAGTGTGTGGTGGGAATCGGAACGGAAGATCCAGTGGGTGACTTCGCTTAAGTCGGNGGTGGGAATCGGAACGGAAGATCCAGTGGGTGACTTCGCTTACGTCGGCGGATTTGCAAGCTGTTGTCCAGGAGGTTGACCGCCAGGTTGGTTTGGTGGCCTTCCAGTCTTTTGTTGTATCTTGAGTACCTGGAGATCTTCTGAAAAACTGTGGGAATTGCCAGGTTGCGATGGATGATGGAGTTCCTGTTTTTTTTGTTGTTTTTTGTTTACGATGGACTTGGAGGCAGTTCCCCACAGCTGGATGCCATACGTCCATATTGGCTTCAGCATTGTTTTGTACAGCAGTGCTTTATTTTTCATGCTGAGTTTTAATTTTTTCCTCAGGAATTTTTTGGCTTTAATGTGGGGGTCCCATGTTAGTCTTCTATCTAATGTTAGACCAAGGAACTAAGCAGAGAAGTTCCGAGGAATGTCATGCTCATTCAACTGCACTGGAGGACAGGTTTCACGACGCAGGGAGAAGGTGACGTGTACAGACTTGCTGTTTTGTCACGAGGGTTTCTGGAGTTCTGCCTTGGTGTGACTGTTGGAGTTGATATTGTGGCTGCGTCGTGGACCTTTTCAACCAGGTTGTCAATCGCCCTTTCAATGTCTTCACCAGGGTTCAGCTCGGCATTGGGGTTGATGGAGTTCGTGAGGGTGTGTTGGAACAATGCAATGCTGGAGGTTTTGTTAAGGAGTCTGTTTCTCCTTTCTGTAATCCCGACGGGTAAATTTAAACATATCTTAACCGCGCTGTGCTCTGAACATAAGTCGTAGCATGATCTCGTTTGAAACAGTGGATCGTTAAGGCCCTTAGAAATGGAAAAGTCTAGGATGCCGCACCGCCTCGGGACCTTCCACTAGGGTGATTCGCTGCAATGAGGTCGTAGCCACCAATTCTAACAAAGTACAAGGAATTAAGGTGCGATTCTGAGATTATCATGACGTCTATGTTGTTGTATTTTATGTATTGCTCTACAATGGCCTTGTTGCATTGCAGACCGTTCGCGTTCCAAATGGCTATTTGCAAACC
>JXPZ01009055.1:0-13512 GCA_001014575.1 Themira minor
AAACAACAACAACAACAACACAAACAAACAATAGTCTTGGAGACCATCTGAAAAGGTATGGTTACTCCCTGCGTCGAGAGTGATACATTTGAGTTGTCGTTGGCGTGGTGGGGGCAGTTAAATGTGAGACGCCCTGCGACGCGACAAAATTACAACAATTTAACAAGCCAGGTAACACGTCGATTTAGATTTTCAATAATTAATTTGTTTATCGCTTCCAAAAGTAAAGAATGCAGCACATTACGGGGGAACAGCATAGGCGACATAGTGTCGAATTGCTGGCATTTATCACAAATGCGTGTAGAAAAATCCCTGAAAGGCTAGGGGTCCTGAGGTTTATTGGTTAAACTGTGATGTTTTGTAAGTCCAACGATTAGTTTGGAAGGTGAAAAAATGTATATATACGGCAATTAGTTATCGCTGACATTTCACTAAGCGCTGACCGGTCGGGTAAATGTTTCATGTGACATGATTATATGAGGTGAACATTTTGAATGTATTAGATTCGAGCACTAAGCAGACAAGTTGAACTGAGTTATAACAACAACAACAAATATGTAGAGAAATTGTCATTTTAGTATCTATAAAGTTTGATATTTTATATGCGTTACAGCGCGGTTTCATTCGCTTCGGTTGGCATTGGCGATTGTTTATGCGCATTGCCGTACGATCACTTAATGTGCGATTTTATTGTGTGCAAAACGAAAATGATTGCATTTAAATGGGAATCCAAGAAATATGCTTCTAAGAGAGTGTTCCGAATGCTCATACGTCTTTGCAGATCCACAATCGGACGCATAATTTTCAGGCTCATTCGAGTTGGTAAACACTTTGATCGGCTTGTACGATCCAACAGAACAGGACACTATTCGATCTTCTTCTTGCAGATCTGTTGAGATAAAATTTATAGCCGTATTGCATCAATTAGGCTTTGCTTTTGAGTTCAGAAAACGCAAGGCATACAAAGGGGACGCAACAACAAAAACCAAAAGAAAACAGCTATAAGTGCTGGACAAACAATTGTTTTGGCCAGAGCGACGCTTTTTGCGAATGCGTTCGCAGGCAATTTAAAATGATGTCGCGCATAACTTAAATCCATCATGAATTCAGCATTGGCTTAAGAGAAGATGAAAGATGCCAAACTGCCCGCCAGCCAGCCAGACTCATTGACGTCGAATGCGTTTGTGTTTTCCCCGCCGGCTGCTGTCCTTTACACGGTGACTTCATTTTCACACCGGTTGGGGTTCTCTGGACCCGGGCCCGGGGGCAACGTCCTTGGCCCTTATCGTTCTGCCTCGTCGTGCCACTGTTTGAAAGCGCACAGTTTTTGCAGCGTTGGCTTTGTCATCGGTTTTGATCATATTTATCACTGGNGCACAGTTTTTGCAGCGTTGGCATTGTCATCGGTTTTGATCATATTTATCACTGGCCGGTCGGACACAAATGTATGCTTTTATGTGTAATGCAGCAATCGAAGCAATCTTTCGTTACCCTTTTTATGTACCACGTCGCATACGAATGGCGGCCTGACGTTTGCTTGTCCGATTGTCAGTTTTGACATTTTGTGGCCTCGCCAAAGCGCAAACCCAAGCGGCAATTGTGCCATTCGAACATGAGAGGAGCGTTCTCGGTGCCCGTGTTTCCACCGGTGATGGATTAGCATCATTTTGGGCTTATTGCGACAATTTCGCTGACAGTTCGTTGCATTCACTTGCACATGGCTGTGTTTCGTTTGTTGTTTTTCGGTAATGGTTTTCTTGGAAATAATTATGATTCCCTTTTCGCAAAAGCGCATACAAATGCGACCGTGAATTCTGTTCACCAATCTGAGGTCTTGCGGGAATGTTGCGAAAATTTCTTTCGCAGAATTCGTGCAAGCGGATTATCCTTGTGAAATTTCTCAATTCAAGAATGTGCAGTTTCGTACGCGAATTAAATCAATCAAAATGGAATGCCTCGCCACCATCACAATTAAATACCAGCTGAAAGTGATAAGCCATGGGTAAGGCTGATGATTTTTCAAATTTACTTAACACCTTCACGCGATCGCACATTGCTTGGGGAAATCGAAAGGCGAAGCACGAACAAACGGGTTCTACTTCATTCATTGCCTTCGCCATAAATCTACTAAACTGCATTTTTTTCCGTTCTTGCTGGCCGAATGTTGCTCTTGCTTAGCGTTATCTTTGGGGGTTTTCTGTAAACAAATGCGATTTTAACACTCGAAGCGTTTCCATTAAATTCTCTTAATATCTGCCATATAATAAGAGCAGCTCAACATAAGGCCACAGTAACGAATGAAATGAAAATAAAGACCCCAACTGGCCGGCATGAATGAATGTGGAGCTGGGTGGTGAAGGTGTTGTCGTGGTGAAGGTGTAGGAATGCAATCCGGGGAATGCATTCACAAGAACCGATCGCCGATGGCAATTTCTCTTCGCGCTTGTCCGCATAGGCGTTCGCGCTGGAGTGGCGCACACACGCCCCAAGTAATAATTTCGGTTAACGAGGGTTTAATTTATGAATTGTTATGTTTCCGGTTCATGCTGCTCGATAGGCGCTCTACACACACAATATGGCGTGGACGGAGAAACTCTCAAGCAACGCAGAGGATAATTTCGTGAGCTCGCCTGCGAAAGCTTTGGTGTGCATGCACACTTAATTAGTTTCGTCTTCATCACTAATAATCCTTAATCTTTTCATGCTCACTGTTCATTTATAGTGAATTTTTTTATTGGCCACAATACACACATTTGCGCTCCCACAAGCACATCCATCCAGTGAACAATAATCAACAAAAGGAGCCAACAGTACAGAACTAACCACGCTGGCTGGGGCTGGTGTTCGGTTATGGCCCACAATGCGTTGAAAATCGATTTGAATGGGTTGCGCCTGCGTAAACAAGCCAATTGGCAACTCCGAGATTTGCGATGGTAGCCAAGCACCTTGGCGAGGGGCATCACGGCAGCGGCATTGGCCTGGTTAAATAGTACGTTGGATACCCTCGGCCTGGCAATGCCAACGAGCATCGCAAACCACATAAATTACGTTCTTAACAAGTCAGAAGGATCAGCAATACGGACCTTTGCATTTCCAGAGTGGGAGCCCTCGATGCCAGCGACAGAGACCCAATGATACAGAGGTGTAGTGAAGCCATCAGGGAATCCTGAAATTATAACTAAAAATGATGCACGATTAAGTTAATTTTTCTTCGTTCCTTTTGTTTCACTGCCTGGGCTGGCCGTGCTGGCCGTTCGTCCGAACGCAAGACCGTTGTGCAGTAACAATTCCGAGGGCCATCCTCCATGAAGGTGTACGCTGTACGATTGTGGCAATAAACCAAAATACTTAAGAAGTTAAAAATCAAATTAGTGAATGTGTTGAAAATTAAAAACAAATTCATGGATAAATTGCATCTGCATCTGTATGGGAGTTCGGCGCGGCCGTCGCACTGTCTGTCAGATACGCAATTATTATGAATGTATCGGGAACACGGAGAGGCGTACCGCAGCGGCCGTCAGCGGCGGGAGCCGGAGCTGCAGCAGGATGCTCTGGTGTCTTGTGGTCCACTGTGTATGACGATGATTGCTGTGTTATTGTTATTGCCGTTCACAGTAGAAGTTGCCCCAAGGTGTTGCAATATGACTGAGGCCGTTTTTTTTTTTTTTGCCTGGTGTTCTTGTTGTCTTTTACTTTGGTTGTCGACGTTTTATGTTTTATACTGTTGTGNGTTTTTGCCTGATGTTCTTGTTGTCTTTTACTTTGGTTGTCGACGTTTTATGTTTTATACTGTTGTGTTGGGTTTTCGTTTGTGAGTTATGAAGCGGAGTGGCGGCTGAGGCGTAACTCACATGCGAGCAGTGCAAATATTTCGTTTTAAATGCTTTTAGGCAAACACGCACGCACATCGGCCCCGGCCGCAGTGAAATGAAATGAACATGCATACGAACTCCATAAGAACTTGTCGAATTAACACAAAAACCTTGCACACATTTGCCATTTCCAATTTCGGCCACGGAGGAAATAAACCAAGCCAGCCTTCAGTGATAATTGTAACTGGCAACTCTGGACACTTTAAGTCCGTAAATAAGTAAATAGAAATTTATATGTGTGTGAGTTTCTTTCTTCATTTTTCTCCTTTGTTCTCGGTCTGGTGTNAGTTTCTTTGTTCGTTTTTCTCCTTTGTTCTCGGTCTGGTGTTATTTGTTTTCCGTTAAAGTGAAAATAAAAATTTATTTATGATTTTATGTTTTTTTCCAGAAATGAAGAAGCCTCAACGTGCANAGGATGCTCAAATGAATTACGACAAGAGAAGCCAGAGAATATTCATATAGAAATTGGTTACTATTCTATGACATTCAAGTGAGTGTGAAAATTTACGAATCATAAAAACTTTTGCCGATTTTCAGAGATAAAGCGATTCTCCTTATTATCTTCAAATGTATGGGAATATTTCATATTTGTCTGCTTTAATTTGTTTAGCTGTTCTTTTGCATGGTCCATTAATAAGAAATTATTCAGATTTTTTCTTTTCCTTTTGAATGAAACATACAAAAAGAGAGTTTCGCATTCTCTCAGTTCCAATTCCAATTCGATCTTGCGCCTCGCTTCGTGCTGAATCCACAAAAAACGCCTACTTTTCAACTGGCTTACATGCCTTGACTGCCAATTTTGCTGCTGGTGAGGGACTTAATAAATGCTTGCCGCGAACGGGAACAAGCCCACGCCAGCGATACTGAAAGATGGCATTGTCGAAACGAGACGGGGGTCGCAGGAATTGCCAAAAGTAATAAAACTTCAGGTTGGCCAAGGAGGAAGACACGGAATTTATACGAGCGAACCGTTTAACAAATGAATTTACAACCATGAAACGCCCAATTGTCTGGCGTTAAAATTCAAATGATCGGTTAAGGAATTGCCAAACAATGCAAAAACGACAACACAGAACGGAGAGCATTTAAAGCCTGAGAAATGCATGCTGGAACTCAAGCACGCAAGCGATACTCCGTATTGGAGTAACCATTTCGATTTCCGAGCAGTTTTAAGTGGACAACCTTTCGGAGTTTTGCATACATATGATTTGGCAATTACGGTTTTGAGATTTCAACAGAACGCATCATTTGCTAATTTCCTGCGTTCAGTTTAGGGCAATTATGGTTGGTTTGGAGTTTTTTGCCGTTTCATGCGGGGCTCCATTTAATGGGCACCTTTTCAAGATCAATCGTTGCAATAATTTGCGAAGAAGCTCCACATTTGTGCGGCGCTCTTAATGGCCGCATTGAGTTATAATCATCGGCAATAAACGGAGTTCGTGATGCATGCCTCATTGCTGCGGGCACATCCCGATCGACATAATGAAAGGCTGGCAAACCGAGATAACAACGAACACAAACATCCTCTCAGGATACTCATCTGGCAGATCGGCCTCATTGCCCGGCACTGATTGTGTGTTAATTATAATATTAATTGGAGTCAGGCATCGTCGTCAAGTGCCCATCACAATGGCCAGTCCTCGGCTAGTCCCAACGTACGTAGTGTCAATTAGGGTCTTGGCAATCTTCGGTCGGCCGGACGTTGATGGGGCCCCCATGCGTTGCGCCCAGATAAGCATGATCCCAACAGCTTGTCGTCGTTATTAAGTGCTTGTTTACTTTCACGCTTACCCGTATTATTGCAAACGTTTGCAGTACGTTTACGTTTAACAAGAGTTAAATGTGTGTAACTTTGTTGCAGCTCAACGGAAAGTGATCGCCTAATTTGGTGCCTCTGCTGGTCGGTCCCCTTGGCCGGGCGTATTGACTTGCACCTCTGAGGCCTTGGGGTTGGTCGCAATGCTCCACTTATGCTGTCATTAAGGCATCAACTTCAACATTGTTGAATTTGCCGTTCGGCCACCCCTCCCTAAACTATACGCCACCCCATCGACTGCGACTTAATGTACGGCCCAAGCGATCTTATCGGGCTTGTCGTTGCGTCTGCTTGGGACTCCGCTGCTGCTGCTGCTGATTATTATATTGTCCGCGCATGTTCTGCCATTATGGAGTTATTATGATCAATAAGACAAGTTAAATGCTGCAATTAAGTCAGTTCGCTGAAGTTCGCTCGCAGCGATCATTTCGTAAAATCGTCGATCCTTGGCAGCTTTAAAATATTGCACAAAATATATGAGTCTTCGCTGGTCCGCGGGCTCACAAAGAGCAGGACAGGCATACACTTTTCTATACGAAATGCGTTTGGGTGAGAGCGGCAAGGCTGTTGGCAGTTTTGCGTAATTGCGTTTAATTTTCCAGCGAGATCATTTAGTTTTACGAGCTGGCAATTGATTATAATAGGCCTCTATCATTTCTTTACAACATGCTAAATGCACATGAGCCCCCATACACACGCACGAGACGGTTGCGACCCGGTCTAAGATGGATTTCCCTCAAACGGACACAAATTGAGGTGACTGCCAGAGCCACGCATGTCGATATTTGATTAAGGCTTACATTCGTTTCCAGCGGCCATTAAACAAATCAACATGTGAACAAGCGTATAATGATACCACTTTCATTTCACCATAGCCACCTTAACTCTTCGCCTCGCTGCGAACACGAACCGTGAACGACGGGGCAATTTTTATTTACTTGTGAACGTGAACTACCTGAGAAGCTGCGAACGCTCTAAAATTCCATCATCACATCAGCGTGAACTGCCTGACGAACGTTAACGATCTGGCGAAAAGTTATCAAACTCTCAGTGTGCGTGTGTGTTTGTGTCGAACGTAGGTAAATTTGATGTGCTGTGGTTCGAATGGCTAATAACCGCAAAATATCGATGAGATTGCAGTTAATAATGGCAATTTCGAACGTCCATATTTTATTAAGATCTCCCCTGTCCCCCCGGTCTTTAAACGTTTCTTGTTATCTTCCTGCTCAGCGCTTAAAGGGTTTCGTGTAATTTCTTTCACAGAGGCAACGCCCATACGCATTATACACATCATATACGCTCAATCACGCCGTTCCACGTCAAAGTGGCCAATAAGGCTAATATCACAAAATTGTCGTCTATCACCGGTCCAATTAACTACTATGTAATGACTTCAATATGTGCTTATAGATAGTACCAGAGAGAAGACTTCCATCGTCTATGAAAAAGTCCTTCTAAAGTCACCATCAATCAATATTGGAAAATTGAGTTGTTCAGCGAGAAATGCCATGACTTGGTCCCATTTTATTGTAACGATAATTCCTTCAAGTTAATTAAGTTGGTCACCTTACTTCCTACGAAATATTCCCCCTCCGATGCAAACAATGACACTCACGCGGCGCACACACATCTGCTGTGCCGTGTGGCACTCGACCGTTGAAGGCTTCTGCACATGCCCGACTCATCACAATGGGTCTTCCTCGGGCACAGTGTGACGATCACGGGCATTGGTAATGGCTCTCAAATGAGATTTCAAATACTAGGGAGGGACATTTTGCGAATACAAAAAACGAAAAAAATTCAAACAAAAGCGGCAATTTTAAGGATATTATTGTTATTACTATTTGCGTCCTCTGCAGGGCTGCTTTCGGGGTGTTTGTTTTGTAGCCGGCCATTGTGTTGCCGATAACCGCTGTTCTCGTTGACCACATCGGCTCGTTTCATTTCAAGTGGTGTGGGCAGGGAGAAAAGGACACGCTTGACTTTAATTCGTTTTACGAAATTAACAATGAAATGCCATTTATTAGCCCAACAAAGGCGGACGACAAGCGGGTAAACGAAATCAATGGCATATGAAAGGTGTCAGAAGGCTTTTTAAGTTGTACAGTGCATAAAGTGAACTTTTATAGCCCTCTTCTTGTCGATCTGACATTAAGGACATCCTCGTCGCCTCCAACGCACATTGCGTCGCCTAATTTATTGCGGTTGACACAGAGCGCATGTCCATGAATAGGGTGGCTAATTTTCAAAGGACTGTCGGAGAGCAACAACATTTATATTGAGTTCCCCCAAATACAATTGATCGACATAGCGTAGTCACAATACAATTGGCCAAGGACAATTGGCGGGTAAAGGGCGTTACAAATGTGTCCCAAGCGCGGAACAATAGACGCACAAAAGCCATGTAACAATACGAGCACAAACACGGTGACACGGCAAAACGTAAGGAAAACTGATAGAGACGTTCGGAAAACCGATGAAATTTCAATTTGCCAAGTAGCTGAGGAGTGTTTTGTAGTTCTTCTGTTGTTCTTTAAGTGGCAACGCGTGAAAATGTAATTAATTGCCATTCAATGAGTCGTTTAAATTTTGATTTACGAATTCGAGATCAAACAGCTGTAGAGTCGGCGATCGTTTCATGAAATGGGAAATTTTCAAAATTAATGGAAAAGGCGAGAAAATGCGTTCGTTAATTTCGCACTGTCGAAGAGGAAGAAAGACCCTTGCATGGAAAATGAACAACGGAAAACAATAAAAAAAGATACAATTGCCTACTTCATTTTTTCCATTGTTCACGCTTCAGTTTACAGCGTAATACCAATTATAGAGAAATTGTTTTTTGTTGGGGGTTGGCAGTAGAAAGAATAGGGGATTTGTTTTATTGTATGTGTTATAAGTACTGCAGAAAGGCGTCAGTGATGGCGATTGTGAAAATGTTAAAAAAGTGATAAACATTTCAAAATTGGCTTGTTTTCAAGTTGATCACTTGCCTGTGAAATTGGCTTGTTTGGAATTGAAATGTTTGAAAACACAACACTCGTCACATTCACATTCACCACCGGGATCAAAATGATAAAAGACTTTTCACGCCCTACTGATAAGCCTGTTAGTGAGTTTAGTTTCAAAAATTCATTAAAATAAACGAAGTCACTTCTGTGTGAAATTGTCGAGAACGTGGGAATATCAATATTGGTACAGCTAGTAATGTTTTGGTCATTAAAAAAGAGGTGCTAAGTTCTGATTTCATTGCAAACAACACCTCTGAAGTCAAACTTCCTTTTCGTTTGTGTTTTATTTCGCATATTTAGTATTTTTTGCAATTTCGTGGTATGAAAGTTATCCACAGCAGCTGCCCGTGTGTCATGAGCATTTCATATGCTATGCGCAATTCGCAGTCGCGTGAACAGCAACACATTGCCTGCGATCGCAGCGTACAAGTTGTTCATTTCATTCGAGTTTTTGCATTTTTTTAGTTTTTAAAGCTCAAACCGTAACAACTTAATTCACAGCATGAAATGCCATAAAAGTGTTTTAAAATCGTGTTAATAATTTTCTCGCATTGCAGCGGTAATCGGGACGTGGCGAGCCTAAAGATACATTGTGGTATGTGTGTGTGTGCATGCAAATTCATATGAACCGAATCAGGGCTCGCGTGTTGCTGCGTCTGCCACAAGTTGCGAGGGGCGGAGAGTGCGGCCCGTTTGGCAACAGAATATGCGATGTTGGTAAATGGAGGACCATGCTGAGAAGATTTTAAATTTGCGATATTATAAACTGACACCTTCCGTTGATGCACAATCAAACACACACACACACACACACACACACACAACAACACCCAAGGAATTGTTCTGAGATTGTATTTACTGCGGCTGGGGCCAGGCGCTCAGCGGGGTGCCGCTTAAACAAAGACACTGCGGATTCTCGCTTGTGCGGAAACTTGAATTTAAATCGCTTTTAAAAATGCTAAATGAGTCCTGATGCCGTGGCAGAAATTCTCAAAATCCCATAAAAAGCAATAAAATACCAATTAACTGGAAATTGCAATACAAACAGCAGGAGCGAGGAGAGCGTGGTGTAAATGAACTCAATGAGATCATTTAGCCATTAAGCTGTAGCCGAGGCCCAGTGCAATCAAGAGCGTAATTTCTCAGTGGTCCGGCATTACATTTCAATGCGCAACATTGCCGTGAGGGGTCTCGAGTGTACGCCTACGACTTCTTGGCTGCCACCACAAATCTACCTCTGCAAGAAATTATGAATCAAAGGTGATAAGAGTCTGTGGCCAAGTTTCGAGGGAAGGCCCTGTCTGCTTGCTGTTCCAGCCAAAGCGATAAATAATGTACACAACTTAACAAGATGTTATCTGTGGGATTAATTTTTTATTGGACTTGCTGTTCTTCTTCATCGGATTACACTATGTCCTCCATGGAAGATCGTTTCGCCCCCCTCCCGAGGGCGGGGCAGTGCGAATGTACGATCAGAGCGGGTCAACGAAGGATATTTATTGGGGTTTCCATTGATGTCCCCATTGGAACCACGAAGTTTCTCGAAGCTGAACAAATCTGCCATGCCTCGCAGATAAGGTGACACACTTCAAATGGTGAGTAGCTGATAATGAGATTATTTGGAAATACATTTCAAACAAAGAACATACACGATGTACCACCCCATTGTTAAACATTTTTGGTGTTTTTCAAAGACCTTTAGCTTTAGTTTCCAACGAAAAATGTTACACTTCCACAAAATACCGAAAACGCCTCGCTCTGCTCGAATTCCAATTTCCACAATTGCTTTATTGAGGTTTTCCACCCGTTCAGCATCCCCCGTCCCAACCAATCCAAGCCCCTCATCATGGCCATCATTATCATCGTCGTCATCGTCATGGTAGATAAGAAGCAATTTTCCAAGTGAACCCCATTAAAATATGATAAATTGCATCTATTTTACGAAGATGATTTTAACAAGACAATTTAACAAGCGTAATTTAATATTTAACGCCATCTCTTTCGCACGCACCACCGCTTACACGAACTCCACACTCACCAGCGCCATCAAACGAGCGTCTACGAAAAATCAACACGCCACAAAGTGCTCACTGGAGAGCAACCGAGCTCCGGCCTTCGTTTATTAAACGAAAATGTATCCTACCCTGGGGAGCACTTACGAAAAATCTCACTCTACGGTCCCCCTATCCATATTTTCATGTACATGTTCTGGCAGTCGTTCATCTTCGGCGAGTATATAAATCCTCAATCCGTGAATTCCGATATGAGCTGTGGCGTGTGTAAACGTTCAAGTGTCTAAGTGTTTGAGTGAAATGACTTCTGGTGATAATCCGATTGCCACCCCGGGTTCAAGGCATTCTCCGGACGGACTTGTGAGGACCAACCAACCCTGATTTACCTATGCTCATGATGAAGTTCCTGATGTACTCGGTGAGGGTTGGAACTTCATTGAACCCATTGTGTTCTCTCTGTTATGATTTCACCGCAAATATTATTCATTGCGTTACATTCCTCCCTCTTGTTTGACTTGCTATCACTTTCTGGGCATGTCGAACATGCTGGGAACACGACATGCGATACCCTTGAAGAGAATTTCGTGTGCGAGATTGTTACAGCAAAGTGGGCATATGAAATGTTAGACAATATAAATTAGGAAGGTCGATGCGATAAGGTAATTGGGGTGAAATGGGAATACAGTTTCAATGGGACAATAATTGCGTGGATGGTTTATGTTATCGTTTACAGCATAACGAGCATGCATCGATTTGACATATTCCCAGTGATTGCTGTTTTGGTTTTGTACAACATGTTGGAAAGCTTTACGCACTTTTTAATTTTTTTTTATTCAAAAGAAGTCGTCTTAATTCGATAGCAATCTCTAATTAGGCCTCATTTCTTGAAGGCTCTTTTAATGGCCCCAAAAAAACCGAACGTAATGAAACTGATAAACACCTGTTACAGTGGTTTCGTGTTTCGTACGCATCACATGATTTATACACTTATTGCATGTTCTGGAAATCCCTTGGAAAATAAAGTAATTATGTTCACGTATAAATCGAAGTGATTATCTGCCCGGCTTCGAACAACATAAAAATTGATTTCTCCGCGCATCATAATGATGATGCGCCGCAAAGTAGTTATAATAAACATAGGAAATTTTCATGTGAGCCGCCATCAAAACTGGCATTTATTAATTATGATTAAGACGAAAGAAGCACCGTGATTTGATTGAGTTGTTGTTGGCAGAGTCAAACCAAGCTTTGTTCCAAATTCAAGTGCCCGAGGAAATCATGAAGATCGAAGAGTTTCCCTTTAACAGCCCAAAAACTCCGATGCGTGTGGGTCTCAATCAATTTTTAAATGTAATAAACAAACAATGATGATCATTTGAAGAAGTGAAGGAGTTAACAAGGGGAGAGTCATAAAACCGGCCGAATCGATGGGAAAATATCATATAAAATGGTGGGAATGTAGTTAACGAATAGGAGAAGAAATCTTCTTTAGTCTAATTGCCTGAAAACCACAACGGCCATTTCCAAACGCAACCACAATGGCGGTGTTTGCGCCCTGATTGCCCGCTCAAGTGAGGGTGGCTTTGCGACGAGATCGTTGCCCCGTTAGTGCTGTGATTCCTAATGGATTTCTATCAGTGCAATTACTTGAAATTGTCTCGTTGGAATTGCTCGATTTGTGCTCTAATTGCCGGCATAGGCCTTCATCAACAAAAACCCAACCGACTCGAAGGAAATGAGCACTTAACATCGATGAATGGAGTTTAATTGCTGGCGACAGACCCGCAACGAGATAAGCTGAGAGGAGGGGCCTTAAGAGAGGTCTCTATACAAATTCTCAATATATGTTAATTGAATCTACAACAAAGAATGGTAAATTTCTGGTGGTCTTGAATTGCCCATACATGTGCGCTTATATTACCATTTATATTCAAATCGAGATGATTTGTCGTTAGCCATNTGCGCTTATATTACCATTTCTATTCAAATCGAGATGATTTGTCGTTAGCCATGTATTAAATTGATATTTGATTTGAAAGTTAACGGACTTAGCGTTGCTATTAGTCGCCATTCGAAATGAAATGTAAATATTTTCAAGTCATTGATCGGGCGAAATGATTTTGGCCCCATGCCAAAGCCATTCAAAAGAGATTTTCCACGTTTTGGTATTATCTATAAGAGTCGACTCGGGTGTTCCCTTGGACGATGGGATCTTCGTACAATGCCTTTCAGACAACGCACCATCATAAATTAGCATTGTGGACAAAATTTGTCTCATTGTTGTTTGAGTTTTCGGTTGAAAGCCGTTTCCAGCACCCAATTTTGAGCTGTTGATTTATCGTGAAATTATACTCCATTTAATCGTTTAAACTATGAACACAACGCGTAGACGACAGACGTACAAGTCCAAACGGTAGGTGACGTTCCAATGAGAGAGGCTTAACTAAACAGACAGTGAGATAAGAGAGAAAAAAGATTTCAGTTTAAAAACAAGAAAAATCGAACGCGGCTTAATCGGCTTTTCATTCAACGGCAACCCGTTTGTTCGCTGTGACATTTTGTTAAATTGCCAAACGGCTTCTCAGCGCGACAGGGGAGTGACAACGGTAGTAATTTAAAGCCGCGATAATCACAAATTGACTTATAAACTTATGCATTGATTAATCTCGCTTCCGATGTGTTGCCTCAGACACATTGTAATAACCAGAAAAGTTCGCTCGTAAATGTTGTTTGCATTTGCAAATGGCAACGCCCACTACGGATTAACGCATTGACTACATGTACAAATGAAAGGAATTAAGTCA
>JXPZ01009083.1:915-12120 GCA_001014575.1 Themira minor
AACCATTTGCGTGTCAGTTTCTCCAAATCTAACATTTGAAGTTGAAATCATTGAGCCGGACGTCTGACGTCACAAGTACACTAGAAACCCAGCAGCGACAAGCGTTGTGACAAAAGAATGTTCTTTTTTCAAATGGTTTTAACCCAAACCTTATATGGAGAACACAAAAAAAAAATTCAAAATTTCAACACACCCCTCCTCCACTCTGTGCATAGAACAGATGAACAAACCGTAGAAATAGGACATGTTTCTTTTTAATATTTATATACACATTTTTTTATTACGATCGATAACTAATTTAACCAAGCAGAGCACAGTTTTAAAGCCGTTCTTGAAACGAGAGAAAATAAATGTTAACTATTTTAGTATTTATATTTAATAGTTGTTCGTTTTTTCATTTCAATTGCATAAGAAATACAAAAAGACTCCGCTCATGCTTATAAGCCCCTCACAGAATTGTGGAATTTGCTGGCAAAATCCGAACAGCAAAACTACACAAATTTGACCAAGAGAAGACATGAAAATTAACATTTGAAAGTATACTTAAAGAAATTGATTTGATTTTGAATAATTTCAAATTATCCATGAAAAAACACGAAATTACGATAACTTCCTCTCTAAGAGATGCCCGATTTCGTGAGGGGGAGTGCTTGATGTATTTGGTTACGAACGGTGTTACAGTAAGACGATGTTAATGTTAATTTCTTATTATTATTATTATTAACATTTAATTTTTTATATATGCTTACATTGATTGATTAATTAATTATAACGACGATTATTATGATTACGGGAGTGTGAGTGTTTTTCAATAGGCTAAGATCAAACGTACATTAAATATACACAACAATGACAGAACGTCTCGAAGAACGGAAAAAATCAATAATAAAAGAACTACAATTAAGTTGAAAATTTTAAATTTTACTTATAACAAAAGAAAACATGTTAGAACGTATATAAATATATTTTTAAAATTCAAACAAAAAATTCGATGAACGGCAACATAAGAACAAATTACTAAACATTAAGATCAAAATTGTTTTAAGTGAATGGAAAACAACATAAAAACTATGGCAAACGTTTTGTGTAGTAAAGTTGAAAAGCGACGAAAGATACATATAATAAGCATTATAAAGAAATATACATATATGAAAAAGAGGAAAACAGCTTCAGTTGACTTTACAGTAACGGAAATTCGCAAATTTATAATAAAGTTTATTGAAACCACAAAAATCATACGGACATTTAATTTTAATATTAATTTTCATAATTTCAATTTTCTGTTTACCGAACAAACCGGAATATAAATCATATAGCAATTGTGTGTATTTTGTAGATGTTGAAATTAGTATATGAAGAAAGTACCCCAATTTGCAAATACTACTCGTATCTTTAATAACGTTAATGACCAATAACGAATTTGTTGCAAAAGCGATGCTGGGACGACAGCCGCCAGCATGCAATGTGTAAATATGAAATGTCTGAGCTAATGGAAAAATTATACAAAATCCCAAATGTGTATGTACATGACAAACGGAACTCTCACCGCAAGTGTTTGTGAAAGGATGACGAAAGGATTGAACAACAACAACATATAGGCTGTGCATGCACACGCCTACTGATTGTTTGAAAATCCGTGAGTTCTTCAATAGTGATTAAAGCAAAAAATTACCAAAAACGATTTTTTGATCATTTTACAAAAGTATACACACTTGAAATTCTCAATTTTGAAACTAAACGGAAAATTGAACGTAAAGAAATTCAAGTGGCGAAAGCGCAGAGTACAGGTGTAATATTAATTGTATTTGTTTATCAATTATAATAACATGCAAATGCATTTTAAATTAAACAAAAACAATTATACGTGTATGCAAAAGCAAAGGCAACAGCAAGAGGGGGCCTTTGAAAAGGGCCTAAGGCAAATTAGCGACAACCCCTTAAAGACGATAATCAATCAACATTTATTTTTAGCCGAACATTTAGTGAGTCAACAAAAACCAAACAATTTAATATATGAAAAGAGATGATATTTGAACTATGCATGATTGTTGGTGTTATTTCAGTTTGGTTTATTAACTTTTACTTTCTAGCCACTAGTGGTATGTGTAATCATTCAAAGCAAACGCAAACAAACTAAAACGAGGGAATTTTATTGCAAAAAACAAAAAATAGAATATATATATACATATGTGTGTGAAACCCATGAGAAATCACGATTTTTACTTCTAAAGAACAAGAAAAACAAAAAACTTATAAAAATATTCAAATATACATTTTAAAAAATATTTATGAAACGTAGCAGAGAAACTTAGTGTATTCTATACAAATTGAGAAAATATTCAATGGAATTGAAGGACATTTTTTTCTTCTATTAACTAAAAGAAATGCTCTAATTATATTTTTTTGGAATTATTTGACAACTTTTCCGAATTCGAGTTTTGTAATTTATTAATTTTCCTTTAATTTCATTACAAAACCAAATATAACCATGACGACTGCTAGAATTTCTAAAACACTACTGACAAATCAAACATATTAAAATTACATATTTAACAATAAATGTTCCCCCCCTCCCAAATTTCAATCAAAACAAAAACCAAAAAGACGTTTACTAATAAATATTACATATAAATAGAAGCATAAATATTTAAGTATACACATTTAATGGATGTAAGAATATGAACACGCAACTGCAACAAAACAAATGAAAAATCAAAATCGATTAAGTGGAGAATTTAACACACATAAAAAAATAATTTATCCCAACGATGAAGTATAAACGTCAATATGATGAAGGAATTTGCATTATATTGAACACAAGAAAGTCACATATAGAAATTGAAACGATAACTTTCAATAGCGAACTCGATGTGTTTGTCTCTGCAAAGCCTCTATAATTCTTCAATTTCTCATTATGACAAAGTAATATATTAAAAAAAAAGAATTTACTATAAATTGCTACGGTTTTTGTTTATGAATTTTTTCCAAAACATATCAGCTGTTTTGAATTTACTTTTATGTTGTTAACTTTTGAATTTATTGCATATCAGCAGCACCTGATGTTTATGGACAACAACAGCCATAAGATCATTTACAAACAACGTGGTTGCTCATTACTAGAAAGGCCACAAATTCAATGAAAATGGGTCAGACCACACCGAAAGCGTTCCTTTTTATTTTGTTTAATTTGTAATGAAATATAAATTAGCATTTAACTGCTGCATTCAAAGTTTAATTGTAAAATTCATATCATTGCGCATTGCACCGAGGTGCATATTGAGAAAAGTAAATGTATACATATATTTTTGTGTAGAAGGATAATCTCATGAATGGCCGTAAACTAGCAAGCAAACATTTTCAAAATTGAACATATATATATATATATAAAACAGGGTTGTTAAGGTAACGGGAAGGTGGAGAATCTAAGCTAAATATAATAACGGAAATTTATTCTAGATGTGTTTAAGTAGAGTCTCGAAATTGATTCAAAGTGAAACCACAATCATTTTTGCAATCAATAGAAGAAATGATTTGGAATTTAAACTAATCAAAAATGACGTTCGCTTCAAAGTGTGTAAAGATTGTAAAAGAAAATGTGAATTATAATTGTGTTAGTTGATCGTTCACACGAACGCGTATTGAATATCATGCGAAAAACCATAAAACGTATGAGGAATTTCGAAAATTCATGGGTTGAGCGCGCACCGTATTGCAGAGAGCCCAAGAAGGAGAGAACAAAACCAAACAAACAATTGAAGTATTTGACGAGAATTTATTATGATTACCTTACCAATATTGTGTATACAAAAGAAAATATGTTTTGTTCATATTCGTTTTATTCGTTTTATGCTATAGCATTGCTATATGTGTGTGTTAATGTTGGCAAGAGATCGTGCGAAGGATGTGTAAATTAATGAATTAGCTTAAATTGTTAGTGGTAAATGTTGAATGTTGATTTTTGATTTGTGTCCAACTGTTCGGCGACGAACACGCGTATTTTCATTAAGTTTCAGTACGTTTTTCTGTTTTGTGATTCCTTTGACTTTTTAGTGAACCGTTTGTTTTGAATTGACCGTTGACCGCAACACTCACACAGCATACACGCAGCATTACAGGAATTCGTAAGGAACCTTTACTTACAAAACCAACAACATTTTAAAATATTATATACACATATATATGTACTTTTAATAATCAAAACAAAAAATCAAAAAAAAAAACAAAAATAGTTAGAAAAATGTAATATCTCATTTGCTAAAGAATACAAAACAAAACCACAACTAAATCAAATATTTACAATAACAAAAGCTACATAATCTAAGAAGTTCCTACGCTAGAAAGAGACACTGTTTTTTTGTTTTTGCCAGTGAATTAACAAATAACAACAACTACAACAGTACATAATTTTTCCATCCTTATTTCTATTTCTATTCTGTTAGTTTTTGATTTTGATCCGCCTTCCTTAGTTAGTGCTAATTCTTATAACTCAATACAAACTCTCTCTTCTCTTCTGTCAAACTACTCTCTACGATACAAAGAGGCAGTAATCACAAAGTGACATATAGTGACGTACTTGAATTGTCGTGAAGCTGAAACTTCTGTTAGTTCAGTAATATTCGCGAATTGAAAGGTCCCCAAACAAATTACGACACTTTGTGAATACCCGTGGAATGTACCTTCAACCCTTTTCAAAATCCTTCTCAATGTTTCCAATTTCTTCAACAACCTCATTTTTACAACTTTTATAATCTTACTATAAATTTAGTCGAAAATTTATAAAAAAAACTTAATGTCTTAATAAAGCTGTATAGTTTTTATTAATCTACCCTTTATACTAATGAACTATGAGAAAAATTATGGAAAACTGTGTACGACGATATCTAAGAAATCGCATATATTGAATTAAAGAAAAATGAAGCAACAACACAAGAAAGCAGCTAAAATTTGCAAAACGTTCTGAAAATNTCACAAAAAAAATCCAAAACAAAACAAATATTTTAAAATCAAAATGCAAATCATAAATTTTAATTTCACTCCACACTTGGAAAATTCGCAAAAAATCTAAAAGGTGAAGAAACTAGAAAGACATTGGATCAAAACGTANAAATTCGCAAAAAATCTAAAAGGTTAAGAAACTAGAAAGACATTGGATCAAAACGTATAAACAGAAATTTATTTAAAAAATATATATATACAAAAAAATTATATATATATTTATATTTGTTATGTTAAAAGCATTAAATATTATTATTATATTAAATACTATTAAATACAAAAAAATAATGAGAAATTAAAAAAAAAAATTTTGACGATGACGATGTATGAAATGTGAATGAAGAAATGTGAGACGGATTTAAAAATAAATAAAAATGATTTCAATTATTAAAAACAAAACTTGAGACTTTTATTCCATATGAATGGGCATTTCTCGGTCTCTTCCTTAAACTAATATAATGATTTATATAGGTGGACTTATTTAGGTGTTTTGGGTATGAAAAGCCTCCATATCCGCAACTCTGGTTCCAAAAGGTAAGTTTTGCTTTAAATTATTACGAATTCAAACGAAACCTCATAAATTCCCAGTATGATCAAAATACAATTTCCCTATTCCATTCAATCCCATGTTCCCATGAAAAAAACTAATTTTCGTTTTATTATGTATGTATATATATATTTGGTTTTAAGTAATTTAACATTGTTTTACTTGCACGCAATGAACTATTTATTTATTTAATTAATTATTATTCATTTAATTAGTGGTATCGATATCATTTATTGTTAATTCAATGACTTTGCCTTGTTTGCTCTCGCTTTCATGTGCCTTTGAATTTCGCAGTTTCATGTTGTCCCATTACATTCGGATATTACACATTTTCAGAAATTCTCATAACCTTTACATTTCGACTTGATTTTAATTGATTTAAAAATAATTCAAAATATACATAAGTATGATTGATTGAATGCTATCGCCTTTTGGAAATGGCGAACGACTGTCATTGGAAAGTATTTAATGGTGTTCTTGAAGTGCATTTTCAAGAGTGAAATCTGAAGGTGGGTCCACGAATTCACATTGGAATTGATTCTCATGCCTCTTTGTGATTTCTTTCAAATTTAAATGGAAATTGTCAAAAACTTAACATTACTTCAAATAATTGATCTAGTAAAATTATTTAAATATTTAGTTAAAAATTGTTTCGAAACAAATATAATTCTATGAAAAAGAAAAAATGCAATTTGCCCACAAAAGGATGTGGTACACCATTGTGACAATTATTTAGTTGATTTGATAATTCATATAAGTTCCCAATAAGCTTGTTGAATGTTGAGGACAAGCCTCACAAAAAAAGAATAATTTATAAATTCAGCTTCGAACCGACTTCAGTCTTTCTTTCATTTTTCAAGGGTTTATTTTTGTGGGGATTGCTCTGGCAACTTGGATACTATTATGGAGTGCGAATATAACTGAATGGCTACCAAAGGTGAACCTTTTGCTAAATGGAGAATGCTCAATGTGATCCCTTTGATACTTTTTCGAATGATTTTCCGNACTAAATGGAGAATGCTCAATGTAATCCCTTTGATACTTTTTCGAATGATTTTCCGTATAATCTAATAGCCCTGAGCATTTGGTCTCCGTTTTGATGAATTGGGTAATTCGTGGAATATATCAATGGTTGATGTTTGGGTGGCCATGGAACTAACATCAATTAAAACATAATAGTTAGGCACATTTCATAATGGATTCTTGAATTGATAATCGCTTTATTTGACTATGAACAATGCGCTTTCAAACAATTTGTTGTAGTAATTCTTAATGTATTTTCTCCATTGAGTTTTGGTTGCCGCTTAAAATTAATAACAATTTGCTTTAAGAATTATGGTTGAATATGCAATAAGATTGTTTACTGTACTGTTACATTGGTTTTGCATTACATGTAGAGTTCTTTATGTTGTATAGGAGATTCGCTTAGAAATTAGAACAAATCAAGTGGAATAAACAAAATAACAAACATTTTGATACGTTTAACATTTTCAATTTATTACTAAAATTAACACAAAAGCAAACTAATTCGAATATCCTTTAAAGGAAACAAAAAATATAATAATTAAATAATATTTACAAAAGTTCATCAAGACAATTCAAAAGTGTTGCTATACAGTGACATTTCGGTGTCATTCATCCTCGTGAGGGCCAATAAGGAGAATCAATATACTGTTGAGGAAACTGAGAGAATTTGTACGAAAACTCAACGTGCAACTTTAAGTGTTTTCCTTCTTCAAAAAAATCCATTTCCAAATGTCAATCCTATGTTATCAATTTCATTTGTTTTTGGGTATGTATACATATTTTCTTTTAATATTGTGTATATATAATATATATTTATATAGAAATATATATGTAATGTACGATATGACACAGTGATATTCAATAATATAAATTTTGTTGAGAAATATATATTATTACGCAAGCCCAGAACATTAAATCGTGTACGTTTACATTTTCCATTAATTTGTTGGTTGTGAATACAAAAAAGCTCATACAATTTCTCAAAATTACAACAAAATTATTTCCATAAATTTTAACATTGTTTACTGGATGTTTTTTCGACTTAAATTACTGTAAAAAATACACTGCAAAATTAAAAATAAAATTTAAAATAAATAAACCTTTGCGAAACACTCACAATGCCAATGACTGTCGTTGTCCAACGCATGTATCATTCGTTTAGCTGTTGAGGGAAAGAAATGTTTATAACAATCGTAACGAAACATGAATTCCTCTGTGAAGCCTTATCGCCTATCACCTTGCAAAAGCCTTACATTTTTGACTAGTTTCATGTGTGTGGATTGTTGATGATGATTTGACTAATGAATATGTATACGATTTCAAATTTGTAACTATCGGTTAGGTCAACAATTAAAGCTTTAACTAATCCATTTCAATTTACTTCAAATGTCTATCGTTCATGCGTTTCAGTATAATTTCGTATATGTATTTGTAGAGTCTGCCTTGGGGTGGGTGACGCAAGTTCAGAGCTTATTTGAGACTCCTCAACCTCTCCTGATGGGCACACGCACTCTTCACAGTAATGACATCAATAACGATTCCAACTTACATGTAATGACTAGACATTGAAATGAATTTGAAAATCAATTGCATAGAATCTTTGGTTCGTTTGGTTGTTCACTCATCTACAGGCCCTACCCTACTACGGTGTACAAATGAGACATTTTTCAACTCTGCCTATGGTGTATTCATAATCATAATGTATGCACTAATATTTATGAATGCATTTATATTTAGAATAGTCGACAACAAGTATTCCTAACAAATGCGCGATTTTGGTGCTATATAATTTCGTATATATGTATATATATGCAATTTTTTCTATACTCTCTCTGGTTAAAATCAAATTAGTCTAGTTACATTTTTTAAGGAAAAACATGAAAATTTGTCTATGAATAAAATAATTGCTGCTAATTATCATCATGATCATTGAGGAAGTTGTACTTTTACACAATATGCAATATTGTTATTTGAGTGGATGTTATTTTGTTTTTCAAAATGAAACGTTTAACGGGAGATTTGCAAATTCTAAAACTACATAACTGTCTATACATAATTAATGTTACATTTTCAATAAAATTTTGGTATTTCTAAGATTTGATCTCAAGGCTAAGTTTCCACTATTTTGTATGTTTGTGTGTCAATTGATGTTTGGTGAGGACTTAAGAAGAGGATTGAACAGAGACAGAGAGAGAGAGAGAGCGAGAGAGTTGTGTCGAAAAAAATGTTTAGAACACTTATGCTATGTCTATGCCTCATCTTGTCGCCCCACTTTCCTCACTTCAGAGATTCTAACTACCATTAATGCCCTATTGACTAGTAATTAACATTAAAGCAAATTAAATTTCACAAAGGCCAAACTAACTGAGCTTAGCTTTTATCCAATTTCCACTTGTTTTTTTAATTCTTTCGGATAGACCTACTCTTCTCCGTTGCAACATCTAACTAAAGCGTACATATTACGCGCTATACACAATTACATTAGTACCACGCAAACATACGGTGTTGTGGTGTCATTTGCTTAAACGCTTCGGACTAGAAGAGATTTTACGAGAACGTTCCTTATTTACACAAAACACCTGCTTTTGTCCTCTGGTGATTACGATTAGATAGATGTACTGTTGTATAAACTAGGTGTAAAGTTAGTTGCTAGTAAAGTTGTTCCATCCTCGCTGGGATCTTCTAAATGCTTTCCATGTAGTTAAGAAAATTCGTTTTATGGAATCGAACACAAATGAAGCCTTATATAATGACACAGTTTCAACATTGCAACAATGCCAAGCTGAAGTTGATCCTTCGAAAACATTTTGCAATCGAGACGACATGTGTAATGGATTTTTGTTTTTGAAGCATGATTTGTTTGTATGAATATCAGACTTTTACTTCGTTTAACAATTACAATTAATGTTGGTTTTTTTTTTTTTTGTTATAAATGCAAACAAAAAATGTTGTTTTCATCATAACTTTTCTTGAGTCGTTTAAAGATAAATTCATGTATATTCGTTAAACTGGTCAAATATTTAAGTTTCAATGTACTCGTATTTGACAATTTTCTAAATTTTAACTTTTAGTGAAGAAAATTTGTTTGGTTTGTATATTGTTGTCTCCCCTTTGCTTTTGGAGTTTTAAGTTATTTGTTTATTTTGTATTTGTTAAATTCTTGAATATCCATAGAGTTTATGTAAAGCGATTTCATAAAATTTAGCATTGTCAATTTAGCTCATTTGGAGTTCTCCGAAAATGTATAAGGTCTAGTAGTTTCATTTCAAATTGAGAAAAATTAGAAATCGAATTGAAGGGTATTTTTAACATCGAACCAATATAAGAATTTAAAAAACAAAATTGTATCATTGATTTTAAAAGTTGATCAAAGGAAAGAAAATGAAATTTCCTTCATTTTCGTTATGTCGGTGACGGTTTTTGTGTCCAATGATTCGTAAAGCTCCCATTTTGTCTGTCCATTGTGTATATCATCCCTTATATATATATATATGTATATTGTAAATATTTAAGGTGTATTATTTAATGTACTAAATTGTTGTTTTATAGTTTTCAATAAATTGTTAAATGCCGTTTTCAACCCATAAATTAGCTGCGGTTCCTCTTATTGATAATTTCAATGTAACATTATTGTATTGTATGAATGTTTTCTCGCCTGTCGCTTAGTAAAAGTACTGAATACTGTTTGTAATTTCGTATTTCTATTTTTATAGTATATTATGTATATATTTGTTTTTGGTATTGAAATTTCATTAATTTTTTAGAATTTAAACTTGACTGCTATATGAGGCAAATATGTTTCTCTTTAAATTTTATTATATTACTCTTGGTGAGAATATGACTCAAAATTGTTTGCAGTTATTTGTTATAAAAGGGAGTTCTTAGAGTTAGTTATTGGTGAACAAGGAGATTGGAGTTGTAAGGTTTGCAAAAATTTACATAAATTTATAGAAAAACCATTCATCAACAAATAAAGCCATCAAAAATTCCTCAGTTTTTGTTCATAAAAGTTCATAGTTGTAGCAAATTGATTGTTTAATTTAGCCTTCAAAATGTGTTTGGTTTTGTAAGTGACAGTGAGAGAAAGAGATTGAGGGTGTGTGTTTGGAAATGTTTCAGCATTTAATGAGAAAAATACGTGAGAGTGGCTTTTAGGGACGAACATTTAAGTGTGGTTACTTGGTTATTTTATATTTAATTACGGTAATAACAATTTATTGCTTTCAGTATTCACGTTTGGTATGCTACAAGGGTGTCTGCTCAACATTTCAGAATTTGTAGTATCGTTTTTAGAAAATTCACAAAAAAAATTTCAAACCTTCTGGCTAAGCAGACCGTGAGGGTTTACCCTAAAGAAAAGAATGACGAATTCGAAGAAAATGCTTGTCTTCCACATTACTGACTTTCATGCACCACGCCGTATGTAGTTGTGTATAGTGTATTTTAGTCTAGCCTAGCCTACGATCCCTAGTAGAGTATCCTAATACTTTTGCAAAACTCTGAGCACCTGCTTATTTGAGATCGTCATACTCATCGCTGCCGCTCTTCGACTCGCTGGAGTGAAAGGCGGCCAGCAATGTTGAGCGGTGTGTAGTGTTGCCTGACCCTGACACCTCTTTGGAATCGTTATAATTGCT
>JXPZ01009117.1:0-10079 GCA_001014575.1 Themira minor
CTCCTTTCATTCCACCTATGATTTTAAACACCTATAAAATAAACAAAATGTCGGGGTTTCTTCTAGTTTTTTGCTAATTAAATTCGAACAACATTATTCTCTATCTTTCCTACGGCACTTTGTATATTTGGTGTTGAAGTGTTTTTAATGAATTATCGGTATTACAATAACATATTTGCACAATGCCCATTTGGATATACTAAAAAGGTGTAATCACAGTCATCTAAAACGATATTCCCAACCAAGTGTAAAACATTTAATTGAAATTGACCTTGCATGTGGTACATACATATATTGATTACTTCTGCTTCTCTTTCAACTCTATTAGGTTCGTGTGTATGCGGAAATGTAGCCTCGACTCAAGATTGTATCCAGTGTAGTTTTTCCTGCAAAAAGATCACCAAAACAGTTTAAACAATCAATAATTTCATGCACGTGTACATACTTTGTTTTCTCCAGAATGGCAACGGCTACCGAAAAGCGCTGTTCATCTGCATAGACTAAGCCCATTTCCACATTTGCGTATGGTATTATGTAATGGTCCTCTTTGAGTTTGCTGTGCAAGTGAATACAATCCTCCAGGTCTCTGTGGAAAAACCAACGAAAGCAACCTTATTAACAGTTCGCCACGGTACACAACACACGTACTTAAGGGCCAAAAAGTGTTTTTGCATCAATCGTAAACAAGCGCCACGCAATAACAAGCATAAAGCTAAATTGTCGGTATCGTAATATTCCTGTACGCTCTTCGCTTTAAGATAGTTCAACTGTTTATCGACCAATTGATAGACGCCATCCGCTAAGCTATAGTTTTTGCCCATCACTTTGAAAATATTCCACAAGTACATCAGTTCTATGGCGGGTAGGCACAGAGAATGATTCTCTACGAAATAGCGAGCTGCCTTTTTACAAATGAATTTCTCCATTGGAAGCGATTTGCCAGCCAAACGCTGCTTGTAAGTGGGCGAGTCACGCATCAGGTCGTCAATGGTCTGGCGGTCCGAGGGCGATATGTTGTCCAGCATGAGTAAGATCGACGCTTTCTGGTAAGAGTATATGGTGCGCGACCACTTGCTGTTCTCAACTAAGTAGCTGGCATACAGCTGGGCCTCCTGCCAATCCAGTTTCAAACTGTCCGAAAGCCCATTCAAACTTCAACTTCAAAACAATATGGATCTATACGTACCAATTCACCCATAGGAGCTCCCAAAAGCTCAAATGATGAAATTGTGTCCATACACTTTGGGATTTCCATGATTTTTTGTACCAAATAAGGGCGCCTTCCAAGTTTCCTTTCATGAATTCCAACCGACCCTTGAAAAACAGGAACCATACTCCGTCGGAATATAGTTTCAGTTGGTCTTCCAAGATCTCGTTGCACAATTCCAGATCACCTTCTTGGTGACTTAGAACGTAGCACACAATCAGGTGGTAGCACAGAAGAGTTAAGGCACACAGGACTTGTCGTAATCCTGGCATTTTGTATCCCATGCTTAGATCATTCAAACCGACAACCTTAAGTCAGATATAACAATAAGGCCACAAATTATTATAATTACAATCACCTCACATCACCTTATTCCCCGAAAATCCAATGAATTCCAAAATTTTGATTACTTTGGCTGGCAGCAACGAGATCATTAGATTAAACGTACCCATGCCCATTCGAACACCACTCTCGAAATGATTTTTCGAAGTTTCCGACTCCCATTCCCTGTGTTCCAAAATCTGAGCGCACTCCCTAAAAGAATGAAGTTAACAGTTCAATTTTGATAATTCCGTTATTCTTAAATTATGTTGGCGTACTTATAACTGTTATAACACTGACGGATTTTCATGCTTCCTCGAATCAAACTTGCCAATGTTTCGTCCTCAATGAAAGAAAGCAATGCCTTCAACAAAAGTGCTTCGGCGAAGCAAAGTTCTGAGTGGCATTCTACATCCGTCAATTGATTATAATTGCTCTTTATAAATGGATAATATTTCATTAATCGATTCCATTAAAAATGATTGTATATATAGCATCAGTATATATAAAATACATATTCATATACAAACCCTTTTCAACTTTTTTCCTATGCTCTGGGCAATGGTTGACTTTTTTTTGTGTCTCTGGCACAGAGTCAAACACTTTTTGATCTCTTCGCTGGCAACCGCGATATACTGTTGCTCGAAAGTCAATATAGCCTCCAGAAATAAGAAAACAGAATTCCCCATTGAATGGTACATGCTGTATTCTGCGTGTGGTCTCAGTAGGTTGCGAGCATCGTCGAATTTATTGTTGAAAAAATATGAAATTGCTAGTTTGGCATCTTCCACCGAACTTTCAAAACTTGAGTTCGGTGATCTGTAAATAGCATATTTAATTCAAATTTGTAATATTCCTAATTTAACAAAAATGACTTGGTATGTGTAGAAAAACGCCATGTCGGTCAAATGGTTCTGTAACCTATCATACAAAACTATTTAAGACCCACAGCTCCAAAAAGAAAGTAAAACCAGTTGTTCGATAAAAGTGCTTACAAGATCTGTGCGAAATTCACATTAGCAACTTTTTAAAAAATATAATCTTTCAATTTGTTAGTGAACAATGCTAGTGTGTTAAAATATGGTCGTTTAAAGCACGAATTTCATTGTGAATGCTACTCATTGTGGAAGAAGAAGACACGTTTGATAAACGAAAGAGCAAAAGGTACATGTACATAGGATACCCTCTACCCTGGACAAACCAAATACAACTACAGATTTGCGAAACTAAATTTAGAAGTGGTTTTTGATCCCAGGATTATCATGGAAGTTTAAACTAAAATGGATCTCATTATACCATATTGAAGAATTTAATAAACTTTCACTTGCTTATATACATGCATAATATGTGTCACTCACTTGAAGTTTTCCATTTCACAGTCTTCCATTGCCTCAAAGAACTGAAAAACAACTTCTGGTAAAACATGTTTCGACACTAATAATTTAATTTATTTGGGTACCTCGCTGTCGTCCCCTTCCCCGTAGTCATTCCGTTCATTCTGAAGTTGCTCCGCCGGATCCATGATTGTTGACCTTCAAAAAGCAAGAAACAAAAAATTATACCAACATAGATTGGTATTTAATCAACTTGAATTTTCATTGACGTTATTAAACATAGCACATTACGAATCGGATAAATCAAGCCAAATAACAGTTAATTTATCTTATCATAATCATAAACTCTTATGACAGCCCAACTGGCCAATAAGACATTGCGCCCGCTTTCCTCTTTGTTACCGCAAAATGTCTTTTTCAATTGTATTCTTCTCTTTCTCTCGTTACATGCACTCGTCGTTAATACGCTTTATCGGAAAGTATGTATGTACGCACGTATTCGTTTCAGCAGTCTTTCATTGCCAGTACTGAGAGGAACTAATATGTTTATTGAATTATAATGAGTAATAATAAACATCAACACCACCGAATCGCGCTAATCACACGAGTTACAAAGCGACTAACTGAGAGATACGGTTGCAATATATAAGTATTCTAATGTCACTTTGCATACACATGAGTCAAGTTTTCACTCCAATTATTACCCTCATACACACACATACACCATTGGCTCAATCAATTGTTCAAAGTTCTGATAACCCACAAAACCCGAATATAATATACAATCGTTTTGCTTTTTAATTTTGCGATAAACTAACTTCACATTTCCTTTATGGAAATACTGAAATAAAGTTAAAAATTGTAAAAAATCGATTTTACATTTCGTTTTACACCTACTCGAAAACGTCGCGATTGTTGTAGTTGTTTAAATTTCCGTGANCTTCAGATGTTGTGGAAAGCTAAACCGTGTGGCGACTCAGGCTAGTCGCGATTGTTGTAGTTGTTTAAATTTCCGTGACTTAATGCCGATGATGCCCTATCTTTCGATTAGAGTTAATTATTCTGTGCGCATTCAATGGGTATTTTTCAAGTTATTTGCGGATTGAAGTTGATACTGTAATAACTTTTATCTTTCGGCGCCATTAACCCATCTAATGATCGTTGGATATTCCAATATTTATCTTTATTCTGGATTAATGAATAAATAGTGAGGCTTAGAAAGGTCTTTGGTGGAATGGTTGATGGTGGCCTTTGGCCACTGTCATTTCATTTAAAGTTCAGGTTCAGAATGTACTTACTTTTGGGGTTGTTCGTTGTGACGACGACACTACCAAGTGCAACAACTACAAATAAGACCAGATATTTTCCATCGTACTTGTCTGTACTATATTTTATTAAATATATAATAACCACTTTCGAATATATATGTACACATACATAGAAACATTAATATTTTAAAAAGATTTGAAATTAACATTGAAAAACACAAAATGTACATTTACTCAATCTGCAAAGAACGGACACTTGGTGGCTAGATTACGCTTCCTTACATCCAGAGATAGATGAAAAATTATGTAGGTAATATAAAAAATATATATATGTAAGTAGCTTGGACTATTCGTTTTATGTGCATTTATATCGCTTTGAATAACAAATGTTCCGATACCGGTTCAAAATGTGGTTTCGACAGTGACGTTATTACGGTGCATCGACATAATCACGATCGCCTACATTGATGCGCCCCGAGGCAGCGGTCACCGAAAAGCCAAGTATTCGAGCATCCAATTTCGTCATTTTACTCTTCTTTGCTTTCTTTTGTTTAGCCTTAATACGTGATTACAAAATATGAATTAAAGAATCTACTAAACAGAATAGATCAAAAGAATATCACCTTATTTTCAAAATTGTCATTTCCTGATGGAGTGATTGCCGGCGCCGGCTTGCACATATCGTCATTGTGAGCGTTTTGAGCACGCTGCAAGTTTTTGTATTTGCTGCGACGTTCCAAGAATTGCTTGGCAAACTCCACATATTCTTTTGTTTCCCCTAGAAAAAGAAGTAAACTAGCCTTTTCGATAAAAAACAATTGCGTTTGCTTACCCAAATACATTCGAATGTAATCTTTGACCTCATATGGCGACTCTATGTCTTGCAGAAATTGAACAAATGTGGGTACTGCAATCAAAAAAGCAATTATATCGCAATTCTCTCGCAATTAGACACTATGTTTGAAATTACCATCTACTTTAGTTTGCATATTCAATAAGCTTGCAGTGCACCATCCAGTGAACTCACTCTCGAAGTCATCCGTTTTCTTTTGGGGCGGAGACATGCTGGTTACGGTGCGTGCAATCTTCTTGTCATTATCTGGCTTTTGTTGTTGCGTTTTAATTTGTTGCTGTTTAGAAGTTGATGATGCAGGTGATTGCTGCACAGGCTGACCAATAGCTTTACTATTTTTATTTGAATTTGAAGCGTTAGTTGTATTCTGCATGACCGATACAGTTTGGCTTTTCTTCAGACTCCGAGAGGAGTTAGTGCCTATTTTCGAAGACTGTGGCTGTTGCGATTGTTTGCGATTTGGTTCCAATCCGGCCGCAACGATACCCGCAACCGTTGTGGCACTCTTATGAGGAGCGGCGGCAGCAGCTGCACTAAACCTCACAGGTTCTTCCCAAAATCCAGTCGTACTGGTGGAGCCCCAAACTTTCGTGCCTCCCCATATGGCTTGGACATTTCCGGAGCCACTGGCATTTCCTCCATTCATTAAAGTGAGCTGCATAGCTTGTTGCTCTTGCTCCTTACGACGCTGCATTTCTAATTGTTCTGCAGCCAAGCGCTTTGACTCCTCAGCCTGTATTTCCGCAAAGCTTTTCACGGGCACTGTGGAAGCATTCCATTTAACCATGACCTCGTTGGCTTCGGCAACAGCAATTGCATTTGCTCGCAACTGTTTTTCAATGTTTTCCAATTGACGTTGCTGATCTGCACGACGTTCCCGCCTTTCGGCCTTTTGGATTTCAGCCAAACCAGGTCCAGTCTGTGCGACAGCCGTCGAAGCTTGCACCGACCAAGGCGCAACCGAGGTTTGGTATTGTGACTTTGACATGTTCTGTTGGGTTCCACTGGAATTCGCCACACTTGTCGTGGTGGATGCATTTGTGACGCCCAGCAAGGCTTTTCGCCTTTGTGCTTGGATTAACAAAAGTCGCTCTTTCTCTTCATCGGTCTGTCGGCGTTTTTCTTCTTCCTGTTGATGGAGTTTTTTCTTTTCCTCCTCCAGTACTTGGCGCTTTTTCTCGTCTTTGAGTTTGCGTTTCTCCTCCGCTTGCTCTCGGCGACGTTCCTCTTCGATTCTCTTCATTTCCTCTTTCGACTTGCCGGCCATTGTAGTACTAGCGGCAGGCTGCTTATTTTTTTTTAACCAACCACCGCTGGCAACTTGTTTCGTAGCATTCGCATTGAGCTTTTCATTACATTGGATTTCTCGATTTTCATAAGTTTCATTTTTCAAATCCTCATTCTGTGCAACCTTATGTACTTCACCGTCCAACATTTCGTTGTTAACCGTTAGCTCTTCACCCAGTTGTATATCCACATTCTTCTGGAAATCCAGGTCGTCACCAGGTGGATTTTTTAATTCTTGTTCCACTGGCAAATCCGAATTCCACATCGAAACTGGTATTGGATTTGGTGTTACTACGGCGCCGTTGTTCATCATTGCAGATGCTGCCATAACAGCCGACGGCATACCAACCAGTCTGCCCGCCGTCCATTGATTGGCAGGGTGTTGCTCTGCGATCAATTGAGTTTGTGGGGTCGTGTTTGCGGCACCATGGATTTGTGGCATCCACATTTGCATAACAGGTGGAGCTCCTGACGTACTGGAACTAGACGGTAACTGTTGCTCCGCCAGGAAATCTCCAGAATTCGGTCGAGCCAAAAATTCTGATTTCGGTTCACCGACAACGCCTTGCTGTTTGTCTGCGTTTTCACACTGCATGTACATGCGCATGTTGAAGTCTAAAATTCAATAAAACCACATTAAATATACCTCAAGTAGGATTCAAAAGAGTGAACTTTATATTTATTACCCGTATTGTTTTCGTTGCGATTCCTCAGGATGGGTAAATATGGGGTTGGGTTATTGAATGGTGTTTGAAGAGGACGGTGATGGGCATTCAGAATGATGTTTTCAACGTCCATGAAATTCAATGGATGTTGTTGGCCCGCTGCAGCATTCCCTGGAATCACGTTTCCCTTTTTGGAACATTCTGCAATGGTATCCAACAAATGTTGGCCGACTGCTGGATTCAACGCGGCTAACGTGTTGCTTAAACCTGTCAAGCTGGTTAAGTGCTGCGGTAGTCCAATGAGTTGCACTTTCTGGCGCACCACGGATTCCTGTTCAGGGCGAGGTAATTGCTGAAAACGCTCATTCTTAGACAACTCGGCCAAAACGATTAGTTCTTGGCTTCTTATGTGTTTGTCTTGAAACATTTGAAAATGGCTATTAAGTATATTGCCCATATCCAAGGGGTTCAACAAACTCTTTACAGCGATTATTGAGTCCGCCAATGCAGTTGCTTCCCTTTTAATGTCGTGATGCTCACTGGGCACATCCAAGCCCAGGTCATGAACACTATGTGGCTTTTCATGTATTTGGGCTGTTCCAATGGGTATTTGTAAGTCAACGCCCACGGGAATCATGTTACTGTGTGTGAAAGGCATGTTACCGTGGCAGATTTTGATCAACTCTCCCAATGATCGAAATCTTGAATCACATACACGCCGAACGTAGAGGTTGTCGTTGAAGTAGCCGGCCCTATACCACTCTGTCATTTCTATAGAGTTGAACGGACCCTGCACTTTCGATTGGGGATCGCGATAGAACCACAATTCTGTTGAATTTGCGACACCCAGCGGATGTGGCGTCTGTGAGAGACGAACTCCCGGGGCTGCAGCCAGGTGGTGTTGCAAATTATGATGATGCATAATAGGATGGTCAACCATAACACCACTTCGGAACAACTCATGGCCTCCTGCTCCTTCCAGAGATGGATGGCTTGGCGATAAGGCTATAGGATTTGAAACATGTTGGTGGGTGCTCTCCTTCAAAATTCCAACAGCTTCCGGCGATGCGAAACTATTCCTTTCTAATTCTGTGGCTACATTCGGAGGGCTATTAAGTTTGACCTCTGGGAATTTGTTGGTCGTATTCATCTCATCATTGTCGTCGTCCATTATCAATTTCTCAACCATATCGTCTGCTACTTCTTTCATTCGATCTGAAAAATCGCCTATAGGATTTTCAAAAGCCAAATGCGCAGGTGTTGCGCTTGCACTGTCCTTGTTAATCAAATCTGTATTAGAATCTGGCAAGTCCTTTGTTCTTTCCAAATTTTCCGAGTCGATTTCCGATATCTCATGCGCGGTAACTTCAATTTTCTTGTGATTGTTTTCGTGTTTGGGTGTGTCATTCTCACGGTCCTTTGAGTCCTGGCTTGCGGGAGAAGAAAGATATGAGTCGATAGAGCCGGGACTGTGAACTTCTCTTTCGACTAATTTGATTTCCTCTTTCGTTTGATGGTCCACGTCCTTATCCTGAAGTTTGGAATCTTTGGTGGACGCATTTTCATCCGCAGAACCAAGAAAGGCACCACTCGAATCAAAAGAGCCGCCACAATCAGAGGGATTTTCCATCGCCCATTCCGGTAGATTATCGTCGCCATCAACAGGTCCACCCTCATTTTTTCCGCAGGTTAACCACTTTTGGGAGTGTAAGCCATTGCCCGAGTTCGCTCTGTGGCTCCCATTAACAAAACTGGCGGAGTTTTGGAGTCCTTTGGACGACCCGCTATTCCCGAAATTGCCACGATCGCTCACAGATGTGGCAATCGTTGAATACGACCGTTGCATAGGAACGCCGCCTCCAGAAATAGTATTCCCCTCTCCGTTTCCGCCGGTACCGTCCTCGTCTCGCCAACTAGTTGAACGACCTACAAGTTCATGTGAGTCATTAAGTGCAAAGATTAAAAATCCATAATAACTACCCCAACGATTAGCACCATTAAAACCACTGTTACTCGAACCACGCCAACCATCTGAACTGGGGTTGATCCCTACAGCAGCATCACCAGATCCGTCTTCATTCCGATTTCTCCGCCAGTTTTCCATATTTCTCGGATGGCTCGAAAACTCCTTGCGAGGACTTGATGATACCGGTGTTCCATTCCAATCCGAACCTACTCCGAAAATTCCGCCCAAAGAATCTCCTGCGCCGTTGCGATCAGACCATGCTCGTTCGGACTGTTTGGTTGTGCATTTACAATAAAATAAACGAATCCTCCCATTTTTATTCAAAATATACCTTAAGGGTTCGCAAATCGTCATCAAAGAGAGCTGTTGGCCTGGTGAAATTCCCATGGTACATCGGTTTTCCCCGCATTCGTCCCCTTTCCACAGAACCACCTCGGCCAGCTCCTCTCAAAGCGCTACTGAAACCAACTGGGGAGCGCTGCATCCACGTAGGCCGTTGCTGAAAAAGTGAGCAGTATAGAGTTTTGATTCTTTTTTGGTTTGTGCAAATACATACAGTGGCTATAGTGGGAACTTGTGTTGTTGTTTCCTCGTCCGTAGTTGGGGTGAGCGCCAATGGATTCTGCACTCTTTCAACGAAAATTTTTTTGAACGAGGGCAGTATATCAGGCAAATTGCAGCTTTTATCGAAGAGAGAAAGCATCTCTTCCCGACCGTAACGAAACTCCGGGAACATATTCTTTGCAGTACCCGAGTTTGTCGAAGTATTGGAACTGTTATGGGGATATGCGTAAGTAAGCGCAGAACTGTTCTGGACATTACCTCCTCCTGCAGCATTGCCCGATGACAGATTTGTAGAATCAGCTGACTTATTACGCAGCCATTCCGGTCCAAATTTCATTGAATCTGTCATTTTGGATATTTCTTTACGGAACTGTTGATATAAAGTCGAAATAATAAATATTACAAATTTTTTACATTACATTTGACATTTCAATTTGTTCAAAAATTGAAATTGGTCCGCTAAAATGTACACATTTTCGTTGCAACATACAAATTAAATAATTAGTCAATATATAATTAATCTTTAAAATTCAATTTACTCAATTCATTCAATTCAATATACTCATGTAATAAACATAAAGATCCATAATTTTGGTTATGTTACAAATATATGT